>CM059974.1:79682888-79891390 GCA_030490835.1 Annona cherimola
TCACTCCCGGCAAGACAGAATCGAACGGGAAATGCGACATATTAGATATCATCTTGCCTCCGGCCATCACAAGAAGAGGCCCATGCCTGAACTCGATCCCTACGAGTCAGGTTCAGTTCACAGAGAAGCAACTCCAGATCACGCTTCTCTTGTCTATTCATCCGCCCATCATTGTCCCATCAAACCAACTAAATCTGTCTATCCCATCTCTCAATTTCAATTTACCAAGTCTTTAGTACTTTTTGAATGATTGCCAAAAAGGGGGAGAAAGATAGGTTAGATTTGAGTGTTTTTATTTTTGGGTTGGGTAGTTTGTATCTAGGATAGTTTCATTTATGCTCCATTATACTTTGTAATGAAACTTCATATATATATGAAATGATGTTTGATATGATAAATGGTTTATGATTGATATATGATTGACAGAGTTTGAATGAATGATATATTTGATCAATGATTACAATACAAAGTACTCTTAATGATTAATAAAGTATTCAACATGATATGCTTGAAAGGTATCAACTCAAATGAAGTTTTGTCAATCATCAAAAAGGGGGAGATTGTTGGAAACAATGTTTAAAACAATAAAATTGACCAAATCTTGAGTTTTGATGATTAACAAGAACTAATTTTGAGTATATAAAAGGTATTAATATGTTTGCTAAATGTTTAAGGAAAGCAAAGAGGTCAAGTCGATCTCCAAGTCGACTTGGACTTCAACTTGGGTGAAGTCGATCCCAAAGTCGACTCAAATATCGACTTGAGAATGAATCCCAAAAAGCAACAGGTGAAGTCGCAGGTCAAGTCGACTCCACTTGCGACTTGGGAAGTCAAGTCGCAGACGAAGTCGACTCCAGCATCGACTTGGAGTATCCAGAGCTGAAAAGTGGAAACGAACATAACGAAGTCGCAAACGAAGTCGACTCCAGATGCGACTTGGGTGAAGTCGCAGGCCAGGTCGACTCCATCCACGACTTGAGATGTTCAAACTTTCAAAGATGCAGTTTTCAAGATATTCAAGAGGATTTATCACTCAAGACCAAGGAATCAAGATGAAAAACAAATGAGTCAATTTCAAAGTCAAGAATCATGTTCTACATTCAAATCAAGTCTATCAAGCTCAAAGCAAATCTTCAAGCTAGCTTCCAAATGGAGTAATACCCCCAAGTCATAAAGACCAAGTGAGTCCAAAGCAAAAGCAAGGAACATACATAAGGTACTTTGAATCTAAGGTACTTTGAATTTTTAAAATGAATTGATTAAATTTTCCTTAAATCTGGAATTTTAGGGCATATGTAGGAACATTCAAAATGGGGTGAAAAGGATACCCAACATGTGCACGAAAGTTGCTGTTTTGAAAGGGATTAAATTATGGATGCTAAATATGTGTTAATACCCAAGATTTGGGTTAGGAAAAGTTGGATTATCTGCTGAAAATTAGGAATTATAAATCTGTTTTGGTTTAAGTACCGAAAGGTACGTTGAAAGTGTGAAAAATGTGTACCAAAGTTGCTGTTTTGGAATCCTATAATTAGTGGATTAAAATTCCATAAAAATATCCTAAATAAAGTATTAATTAAGGATGTTAATCATGCTGAATTAGGGACTAATTTTCTGATTTGGAAAATTTTATGAAATGCATCATATATGTGTTATGAAATGGGTATATGTGGAAGGATGGACATGAATAAATGGTAAATGACTTATGTAAATTGATTTAATGCAAAAATGCATAAAAATATGATAAAATTACATGATTATATTTCTGTTTAGATACATAAGGATAATCTCAAAATTTGGGGTTAATTTATGAGGCTTAAAGCAACAACAAGTGCTTAAAATGAGCACCGATGTATAAATTTTTGGAAAATAAGTAAAATATGGTGTATGGAAGGTAATAAACTTTTAAATGATGATTATCGAATGATTATTAAGTGATTGAATGATTACCCTACTTATGGGGTTGAACATGTTATGTAATGGCCGATGTAATGCACAAGTATGTGCTATATGTGCATTTCGACTTGAAAATTCAAATGGATCATGTATATTAATGAAAATGGGTTGGAAAATTAAGTCGAATGCAAGCAAAAGAAATATATGAATGTTATATCATTCTCATGTAGGCAGGGCAAAGAAAAGGCAGATTTGGAAAGCTAACGTGTGACAAGTAAGCAAGAAAATTTTTAGATGATTTTGTTTTCTAAATTGTTTTAAATAAATGCAAATTTTGCTCTAACTGCTTTGATGTGATTATTGAAATTATTTCTAAAGCCAGGTAAGTAAGAAAATTTTTAGATGATTTTGTTTTCTAAATTGTTTTAAATAAATGCAACTTTTGCTCTAACTATTTTGATGTGATTATTGAAATTATTTCTAAAGCATTTAAGGATGGTCATTCCTTAGTTAAATATGTATTGAAATGATTCTTTTGTTTACAATATGATCTTGCAAAATTTCTTTGATAAATGTTATGAAAAAGAATATTTTATTAAATTTCTGAATGAAAAATCATGCTAGCATATTAAAGATGATTTCTATGAAAGTTTCATGTGCACAAAGTACTAGATCCACCTAAAAGGTATAAGCGGATCGGTTGTCCCTGTTATAAAATTTTGTAAGCACTAAGTGTGGGGTAGCATTATTTCTTATTGTAAAATGAGGCTCAAGTCATGTGGAGGCAATGGTTAAATTTTTGAAATTTTATTTCTTTTGCTAAACCTAACTATTGTCCTACTAAGTCCTTATGATCCTATGAATTGGCTAATTGAGTTGGTAGAGGAAATTTAAATGTAAAAACATGATAAGATGTATATGAGGTAACTTGACTGATATTTTTTACATTACTACCATTACTTGAATTATTGAATGTGTGTTGTGGCGGCTCAAACCAAGACGTCACTTCCTTACCTCAAGACCTTATAGATTGGTAAATGTGAATCAGGATTATTACCCTGATCACGCAGCAGGATTTTAATTGAAACTCGTCCAAATTTTTTTTCCGATTTATTCATCAATCATTTCTTTACATTTCATGTCATTCATCAAACAAGTGTCGATACACCTATAATAAAAATTTCAAATTCTATTTCATAGCATCTTATCCTGCTTTTCTACAATGACAATCTTCTTGACTTAATCATATCATTTTACATTTATACATATACACATTCAGTCATTAAATCATATAGAACTTAAAATTCTAATTAAGTTCGCATACACATTAGCATACCTTAGCATACTCATGCTTTTCCATTCCTTATAGCCTACCTGGCCACCATCTCGTACCCTCTTTCACGTCTTAGGTTTGCAACCTTCTGAGTTTCCCGGTACCTGTCTAAGGGTTGGGAAAACAAAACGTGAGTGACAACTCAGTAAACAAGCATTTTATCTTTTAAGGCAAGACTTCCTTCAAAATCATTTCTTTAAACATCTTAAACACTTTTTTCTTAAGGACATTTACATGTCCTAAAATATTATCATGAAATCCTTTGTTCATGAGGACGATTCTATGTCCTTGAACACTATCATAAAACATTAATTCTTAAAAATCATATACAAGCCACCTCTGGGCTTGTTAAGACAAAACATCCATGTTTTACCCTCTTCAATTAATTTCCTTTTGTCTTGAATGAACATTTCCAATGTTCCAAGACATTTAGATGAAATAATCTTTTGCTAGTGGACATTTTACGTCCAAAACATTTGTCTCATAAATCCTTTGGCAAAGAAGGACATTCTCATGTCTTAAAACATCATTCACATAAGCTTTTTCGGCAAAGGATATTTTTATGTCCAAAAATATTTTTTCATCGTAAAATTCCTTTAGCCTAGAGACATTTGATGTCTCAAAACACTTTTGACATAGTTTCTTTTAGCGATGGACATCCATATGTCCTAAAACACTTTTCATTTAAATACTTTAACATTGGATATTCTCATGTCCATAAACACTTTTCATTTAGGCTCTTTAGAAATAGACATTCCTATGTCCAAACCAAGTTTCACATAAATTTATTTCATAATCCCCGTTTTGGGGCTTGTTTATAGCAAACAAGGAAAATAAAATACATAAACCATTTTCATAAATGCATTTGCATAAAAATATTTCCTTTTATTCCTGTTATTTACACTGTTGTGTAAAACACCCTTTCTTTTAGGGTAACAATTTCATAAAAATTCCTTTAGGATAGCTTTCATAAAACATACTTTTATATCCCAATTTTTGGGCTTTTCGAAAGGAAAACATAAGCAAATGCATTTCTTTCCATCCAATAGTGACACTTAGCAAGTGATCATGCTACATTTTGGAAGAGAATCCTTAACAGCACGCTAGCCAGGCAGCTGTTCCGTTATCCTACTCCCATCTCAGGGAGGACGCCGTTAGCACTCCTGTCATCCCTTAGCGACTTGGCCTTATGTAGAGTCGGCCCCGGTCATCCCAACCGTGCTCTACACCCGGCCTATTCCTTGTACTGGTGCACCATACATTATTATGACGGACCGCAGTTCGTTTAGTTTAAATTATTACAGACCGCAGCCCGTATACTTTAAAATCGGGATCACAGACCTCAGTCTGCATCCATAACTTAAAAACATCACAGACCGAAGTCTGTGTCTTTTTAAAACAAATCAATTTGAAAAAAAGCACATCACAGACTTGTGGCGCCTCGAACCGAGGTGCCTAGAAGCCTTACTCCGGGATCGTTTTGATTGGTAAACGTGACTCAGGATTGTTGCCCTGATCACACGACATGATTTTTTTTTCCATCAATACATGGAAAATTCTCATCATTCATCTAACATGAAATATATTTCACATATCACAGTTATAAACCAAAACTGTTTCATAAAACAAAATATTCCTTTCCATCTCAAAATTATCATCGTTGACTTTACATAAAGTTTACATAAACATCATTTATATCAAAAACTACATAACACTTTCCATGCTGCCTTCATCATCATTTCCTGTCTATTGTTGAAAAAGCATGGGTGAGTAATGATACTCAGTAAGCAAGCTATACATAATTTTTCAATCATTTTCATCCATTTCATAAAATGCAAATGCAATGCATACATAGCATTCATGACATTCCTTTGGATGCGACGCTAGCTAGGCGCCCATCCCATACATGCTCCCATTTCAGGGAGGTCGCCGCCGGCCTGGGCCTACTAAGCGACTTGGCAATAGCGAGGGGGACATCTGGTCCGCTTACTACCTCGACTAAGGCCTATTCCTCGTGCACATACTCATTCACATACACATGCCGGCATGATATTTGAAAATCATAAACAATTTCATAAAAAGTATTTAATAAATAATTTCACAAAACGAACTTCAGTTCATGTAAAGCAGTTATAGGTATAGCCAACCTTAAATAAATTTCATAAAGCAACTTGCAAACAATTTCAAGCATTTTAGAAATAATTTGCAAAACATATAACTTGCTTACCTTCTTAGGAGGTGTCTTCGACCTTCTCTTTTCTTTTTCCTATTCAAGGAAAAATGATATTTTCATTTCTTCTATTCAAGCTGCTTCCCATGCATGCTCTATATTATTTGGGCATTATCTCTTTATGTGGATATTTTTTATCCATAGGTTCTTCAAAATTTTCATCCTTATATTTAAATATTAATCTCAAATTTTCTTTAAAAATCACGCTGTTTACTGTAGCATATCACTGTTCATCCGAGTTGATGTTCACAGAGACGTGGTTACTGTTCATGGGTTCCAAAAATTGATATTTTTTCCAAAAATAAAAAATACCATGACATACCTTATGCCTAGTATATCATTGGATATTTCATACATTTTGAATTTATCATCATTTACTTAGCCAAAAAAATCATTTTCTCCATATACTAAAAATCAACATAAATTCATTTATGCATAATCCTTCATTCCAAAAATCATGAAATTAATATATCATTATTCCAACATCATATTTATCATAATCATACATCCCAAATCATCATTTATCAATTTTTGAGCATTATTTTCACATATCATATGCTATCTTCCCAAATACCCTATCTTCGCTCCAAATTTTTGATGTTTTGGCATAATTCTATTTAAACATTATATATATACTTATTTTCTCATGCTTTGGGATTATCTAAGCATGGTTTTACCTTACTTAACATCCAAAAGAAATTTGGGTAGAAATCACTTACCCGAAGTGGAGATACGCCTCTTTTTCTCGCACTTTCTCTCTCCAACCTTCTATTCTTCAAGGCTAAAACGTATGGGGATGGAAAATAAAGTTGCTCAAGTGATTTTTGAGCTGGGATGGATGTGAATTTCGTCCATGGCCTGCTCCTCTATTTATAGGGGTCCATTTTTCATGAATTTGCAATTTACCCCCTCTAGCTTAGGGTGTAAACTTGCAAATGTGTTTTTTTCTAATTTTAAAAGGTGCATGGAGCATTGTGAAGCCCCCCTAGGCCTTCTCCAGCATCCCTATTGCAGCCCTATTTTTACCTATTTTTTTATTTTTTAAAATTAATTAATTTAGGCTAAATTAATTCTAGCCATTGATCTTTGATGAGGATGATCATGGGCCATTAGATCATGCCCCAAAAGTCCATGCTCCAGCAGCAATTGCAGGCTTTGCATTAATTTTATTTAATTAAAATTAATCAAAGTCAAACGCCATTAATGAAAAAGTAAAGTTACTTTTTCCTTTTTCAAATGACATTTAATCTTGACCCTTAATTCATGATTCTTGATTAATCTTGGACCATTAATCATATCCATCATCATATCTTGGCCACCCATAAAAAATTTCATCTTGATCCGATGTCCGGATTGCAAAATATGAATTTTTCTTCATTTTCTTCAAAAATCAATTAAAAATCCGAAAATTCATATTTTAATTAAAAAAAAATTTTTGTCCTGTAATGGGAAGCTTCCTTTTTCGTCTTTTATGATTAAGTTAATCCAAGTGATTAACTCTTAATCATATATCTTAACCCCTGTTTACTATTCACGTTTACTATTCACGTACACTATTTACGGGGTTAAATTCCCAATTGCATTATTTCAACCTCAAATACACATGTCCATTAATAAGGTTCATGAATTTTTATTTATTCATAAAATAATCTTCAAAATTACAAGTGTCGAAATGACGCGTATACGGTCAAAATAACGCGTATACGGTCAGGGTTCCACAAGACTGCAGTCTGTGTCAACTTGTAAAGCGAGCGCACCCACTTTAACAAGTTGCCATTTGAAATCTAGTTTTAGGATGACCTTCCTTAAATTCTTTTAAAACAATTTTGTGGGGCCCCAGCCCGAGCGTCACATCCTTACCTCAGGAATCTATTAATTGGTAAATGTGAATCAGGATTGTTGCCCTAATCACACGGCGAGATTTTAATTGGAACTCGTCCAAATTTTTTTTTTCGTTTCTTCATTCATCATCATTTCATTTATAACATAAGCAATGGTATGCTTGTACATATCCTTTATAACTTCTCATCATGCACTTATACATTAAAGGTCCTCTTGACCTAATCATGACATTTCCATTGCCTACATACATATGTTCAATCATTAGTTCACCTAGAACTCAGAACTTTAAACAAGTCACGTATATATCAACATACCTAAATACTTCTATTCGTATCATTCCACTCGCCATGGCTAATCCTTTTAGCCCACCTGGGTACTATCTCGTACCTTTTCTTTATTTCTTAGGTCCTCGACCACTTGAGTCTCCCAGTACCTGTCTGAGGTTTGGAAAACAACACGTGAGTAATAACTTAGTAAGTAAGTATTTTGGGGCAAGACTTTCCTTGAAAATCTTTTCCTAAAATCTTTTTCTCATAAATCATTTTGGCCAGGGGACATTTTATGTCTCAAAACATCTTGTCATAAACCATATTTGACGATGGACTTTCTCATGTCCACGAAAAGACGTTTTTCCTCATAAATCATTTTGACACTGGACGTTCATACGTCCTAAAATATTTTTCCACTTAAACCTTGTTGGAAACGGACGTTTATACGTCCTAAAACGTTTTTCACATAAACACTTTGATAAACATTGGATGTGCAAATTCATCATTTTCATTGATGACGTTATCCTTCATGTGGCGGTACACTAGCACGGGGAACCCTCTTTCATGACATGATCCTTTCCATCCTTGGCGCCGGACCTTCCGACTTGGCAACGTCAAGGGGGACTCCTTGTGCACTTATTACCTCAACTAGCCTACCTCACCGGTCCTTTTCGACTTGGCGACGTCAAGGGGGACTCCGTGTCCACTTACTACATCGACTAGCCTACTTGATTTCCATTCCATGCATGACTTTTAGTCACCCTGGCATTATATACCCTCTTACACATGGAACTTGTCATTCTCATGTAGAGAATTCTTTGCACCGTCCCTCTTTAAATACCATTTCAATAAAACATCGTATAAATTCATGTTTCATCACATTTCAAGCATAATTGCGAAACCATAAGCAATCATTTATTTCAATAGAAATAAACATTTCAATACACATATAAACAAGGAATGACCATCCTTAAATACCTTATAATGAAAACCAAAATCATTTAGAAAGCTGTTTGCCCATTCGTTTAAACATGATCATAAACAATTTTATCATACATCATCACATAGAAAGAAAATATCATTTTAGAAAGTTTGCTTGCTTACCTGAGATCGCCATAATCCCTTTCTTCCATACTCGCCTTTGCCTTTGCCTAGATAAATGAAAATAACATTTCATTTATTTGCATCATCTTCAAATAGTTATATTCCTTAGGTTTTCCAACCTACATAAATTCATCTAATTTAACCCACTTGTCCTTCAAGTCGGGTGTTCATACTTATCTCTTCATATACGTCCATTTTTCAATACATACTTATGTGTTTTTTTAAACTTTTTCAAAAGAGCAACTTGTATCTAATTCTAGCATGATTAAACCCCTTAATTACCACTGTATTTAGGTTATTTTTATGAAACTTAAATCCACTAATCATAGGTTTCCAAAACAGCAACTTTGGAACCCATTTTTCACCAGTTTAACGTGTCTTTGACACATAACCCTAAGCAGATTTATAAATCTAAATTTTCAGCAAATAATCCCACTTTTATTAATCCAAATTTAGGTTATTAATATATATATCAATTTGGATAATTTTTACATAGGTTTCATATTTCTTTTTGATTTTTCTCCAACTATCCACATATGCTGAAATCAGGAGTACTGAAATCTCGAAATATTGAATTAATATCAAATCAAATATTTTTGATCTGAAATTTATAAAATACCTTAATAACTAAATTAATTAATAAAAATAAATATTTACAGCATGAAATATTTAGTATTTCTATTTATTTTGGTATTTTTACTCTGTTGGATAGCAGAATCCATTGTCAGACAGCCTGAATCACGTTAATTATGGGGTATAACTATACCCATCAAAACCTAATTTTTATTTTATTCGTGTGATTATAAATATTTATTATATATCCTATAAAATTTTCATTCAAAAATTCCTTGTATAAAAATTATTAAAAATATTTTGGTGCAGCTGATCCTGCCACCCATTTAATCCTGTTTAGGTTCATTTCTCGGATTTTTAATTTGCAACTGGATTATCCTTTTAATCTAAAAATTGGGTATTTCCTTAATCACCTCATAATTAGTCTTTAAAAAACGTTTCATTTTAAAATTCATCCATTTACTATTGCGTTCATATTTTAGTTTACAACATCATATAACTTCCAGATTTGAGGCATAAAATCAAGATTAACATATACTTAATTGATTAATTGATAATCCCTCCATTGAGCACTTGAAATTACCTTATTTTCCTCTCCTCCTTGCTGGGTTTGACGTGCCCTAGCTGCTGCCCTTGGAGAAAATCTCCATTTTTCTCCATTTTTCCTCTCTCTCTTTCTCCCCCCTTGTTGGAACGTGCAGCAGCCCTTGCTCCTCCCTTTTTTTACTTTTTATAAACCACTTTACTTGGTGCTCAAGCAATCCCCTAGAGCATTTTTTGTAAATTCCATTTTCACTTTCCACAATTGCCCTTCTTTACTTAGCACTTAAGCAACTTGTTACTTGCTCTCCAAGAAACCAACTTTCCATGATAATTAGCTTAATCCATTCCATTCATCTCATAGATTTCATAATTTTATTCCATTTTTTCAAATTTCATCTCAAACCGACGTTTCTACGTCAAGTTATGACCACTTGAATATATCTTTTGGATTTGGGAATAAAAATAATTAATTATCACCCTAATCCCATCATGATTCCCTTAATCTAATCCATTCATAAGATTGGGCCCACCGTCGTGAGATTACCTTACAAATTTCATCGAAATCCGCCTTGTAGGCGTAGAGTTATGAATTTTTTATCATTTTTCACCTTAATTCCATAATTACACTTTAATCTCCATAAATTAAATCATGGTAATTAACATGATTATTCATAACACCTTGTCACCTTTAAATCCTCATTAAGCCCCTCGGGTCATACCGACTCACTTTGGGCTCTGGCAATTAAATTTTTAATCACCATTCTTAATTGAACCCTAATTGCCAAATATCATAAAATCCTAAAATCATCTAGAAATTCCATTTAATCATATATAAGTCACATGTACATGTTTAATGCATACATTGAATCTTACTTAGGTTGGGGTTTCACAAATTTTGAGTAAAATATTTTGATAAACATTTGAAATGTTTGAGAAATAATACATCTTAAAAACCCTTATAATAAAAGAATTTCAAGACTCTTGGATTTCCAAAAATAAACCATATATTTCTCTAATATTTTCTTAGTTTCCATTTTAGGTCCTTTTGCTCACAAAATTTATGCAATTATACCACCCCCTTCTCAACCACTTTAAAATCAAATTATTATCCACATATCTATCTTACCATTTTTACATAAAGAGGGGTTTGCACAGTCTTTTGTATGCCATTTTAGCAACCCGAAATCAAACCATTTTATGAAATCACATACTAGGTGGGTCATCCTTAAATCCCATTCAACAAATCCGTATAAACATTTTTCAAGACATTTTCATCATAGATTTCCTTATCCAAAGGAAATCAAAACTTTTTGAATATCGTTTCAAAACATATGGACTATGTCCAAATCATTATTTATATTTAATTATCCTGACATAGAAAAATCAATCTTTTTCCATAAATCATATCTTCTTTTTCTTTTTCTTTCATAAACATAATTAATTAACACAAATTGTTGAAAAAAAGATAATTCAAAACTTATTCACAAATGTTATTTTGTGAAAAAGGGTAAAACTCCCTTTTTCTTATAAAATACTTTTGAAACAACATCATAAAGAACTTGCTTGCTTAAAATCAAATTCTCAAAAACCATCAACATAAAACGTGAAATCCTTTGAAAACATTATCGTGGAGAACTTGCTTACTTATAAGCAAATTTTTCAAGCCATTAACATAAAACATTGTCAATCCAAGGCAATACTTGTGATAAATTCTTATCTTAAAATCGTTGCTTGCTTCATATGAAACAAACCTTGAGGCTTTTCATTAAAGTCATCATTTTTCAAAACTTATGGCTTTGCATTAAAGACGTCATTTTCAAAACTTGTTCTTGCCCATTCGTTAAAACATAATCATAAACATTTCGTCATATCAATCACATGAAAAGAAAATAGCATTTTAGAAAGTTCGCTTGCTTATCTGAAACACTTCAATTTTCCTTGTTGATTTTCTCTTTGCCCTTGCCTATACACATAAAATTACATTGCATTTATACATACAATCTCATATGCTTGCACATAATGTAGTTTTCCAACCCATATATTTTTCATTGACTTATATAACCTACTTGTTTTACAAGTCGGATGTTTATACATAACAACGCAACTTGTGCACCATATTATCCATTGTTTTCATTCTTAGTATCCTTACTTAGGATAGCTTTCAAACATATCATGACCTTTCATTTATCTTAATGAAATTTCATTATCCTTCATTTATCATTCAATTATCTATTTTTCACATTTCTTTCATTAGTGCTCATTTTAGGCACATATTTATGAGTTTAGGATTCATATATCAATCCCAAATTTTTGAGATTAACAAATATTATCAAAACATCACCTTGTTTGCACATCTCAACATATTTCCATCCGTTTTTGGCATTTTAGCAAGTCATATTTGTTGGAAATATGTGGAAAACTAGCTAAATCTATGTTTTGATGATTAACAAATCAATTTGAGTAAGTCTTGGCTACTAACACGTTCGTGGAAATGTTTAAGGCATATACATTTGAAGAAAATAAAGCATGAAAGGCCAAGTCGTTCTCCAAGTCGACCCCAAGATCGACTTCAAGAAGCCAAATCTGTCCAGAGTTGAAAATGGGAGAAGAACAAGTGAAGTCGCAGGCCAAGTCGACTCCACTTGCGACTTGGGAAGCCAAGTCGCAAACGAAGTCGACTCCATCATCGACTTCAGTCGGGAAAATCACTCCAGAGCTGAATTTGGGATGGAAGAATGCCGAAGTCACAAACGAAGTCGACTCCAGTTGCGACTTGGGCGAAGTCGCGGACGAAGTCGACCTCAAGTGCGACTTGAGTTTTTCTAAGATCAAAGATGCAGTTTCAAGAATCAACTTGAGTGTTTTCAATACCTAATCAAAGGTGCAAGATCAACTTAAATATCTCAAGTTCAAGGCAAAGCTCCAAGCTTATCTCAAGATGAAGAAAGTCATGATACGACAACCAATCCAAGTTCAAGATACCAAGAAGATTCAAATCTCATGGATTCAAGGATTGCAAAACTCGGAGCAAATGAAAGCAAGAAGACTCAATGATCCAAGATATGAAAAATGCAAAGGAATTGAAGGAATGGAGAAGCCTAAGCAAAACAAAGCAATCTCCAAAGTCTTCAAGCTCATCAAAGCCAACTAACAAGGTGAAGTCGCACCTGAAGTCGACTTCACCTGCGACTTGGGTCAAGTCGATACCCAAGTCGACCCGACCTGGAACTTTAGGTTGCGACGGAGAGGCGAAGTCGCACCCGAAGTCGACTCCATCTGCGACTTGGCGAAGTCGCATCCGAAGTCGACTCCGTATGCGACTTGGGTCGCAACGGTCGAAATTTATTCGAACGTTGGCGCATTAAATGCGCGCCACCTACCTTCTAACGTTCGGATTCCCTCCAAAATTATAAAAGGCATTCATGGTGGACGAGGGAAGTAGTTGAGATTCATTAAGTGTGCTTAACTCCTATATTCAAGAGCTCTAAAGAGATCAAGTCATTCAAAGAGGAAGAACTTTGCTTCAGATTGCAAGAGTTATATCTCTGAATCTTCAAAGCCTACATTACGAGTTCTTCTCTGCGCCAAATTATTTCTACACATCTGTAAAGTGTAGACTTCTTTTGTTATTTCATTTTTCTGTATTGAACTTGATTTAGTTTGAGGAACTAAGATCAAGTGAAAGCAAAGTAGTGTGTGATTGGAGTGGAACTCATCACCTACTTGTGCTGTGTTGTGTTGAAGCCCCCTAGAGCTGGAATCTAGAAGAGAGCAGTGGCTCTAATTGTATTTGAAGAATACAATAGTGGAACCCAAGTCACAAGGAGTGTGAGCTTGGAAGAGTGGAGTAGGGAGGTTGCCCGAACCACTATAAAAATCTTGTGTGCTTGATTTATATTTCTGCTCTCTACATTATATTGCTTTCCATTTCATTTCTTCATTAAGGGGACTAGACTAATCCGGGGTAAAGTTTCTGTTTAAGTTATAAATTTTTAAATACTCAATTCACCCCTCCCCTCTTGGGTAATTGCCATTAACTCGGGACCAACAATATTAACTCATTACCCATTTCCATCATTCATATCTTGCACTTAAACCCTCTTAAAGACACATATAATATGTGTTATGGAAAATTTTCCTAAACAGAAACTTACCCTCTTATTAAGCTTGATTAAAACACTTAATTAGCACATGGATTAGGGTATAATCATAGGATTAATATCCCTTAATCATATAATTCCAAAACAGCACTTTTCACTTGACTTTCCAACGTTGAAACATCCCCATTAAGACATTCCTCCAAAATAGTTTTTTTATCAATTTAATCCCAACACTTGAACATCCTTTTCATACACTTTATTGATGTCATTCTCATGAAATTAAAGCTCATAATTCAAGTTGCTCAAAACAGCAACTTCTCATCACATTTTCAATCACTTCTTGCACCATTTGGACGTCCCCCTTTTCATATCCATGAAAACAGATTTTTATAAAAAATTTCCAGCACCGTATATGGACGTCCATGTGCTCTACATCTAGGGTATTTTACCCTTTCAAACATCTATAATTTAATTGGTTCCATTAATTCCCTAATTCCATCAAAATTGGGTTAAACATGCATCATCTCATCATATCTAGATTTCCCCCTTTTAGGGTTCTTAATTAAACCAAACTCAACATATATTAATCATGGAATCAGGTAGCGTAATTTAAACTTAAAACATGATTAAAACAGAAACTTATTTGGGGATTTCCAAAATTCCAACAAGGTATCATGGGGTAATTCAACCCTAAACCATTCTTAGCATGCTCAACTTCAAGGATTCGTTCCCTTAACTTGTTTAACACTTAGTACCCTTTTCAAATGCTTATTAACCCTTTACTTAGGGTTCATAATTATATCATTTCATAGCCCAAACTATGAGCTTGAAAAACTTGAAATTTCACAACTTAAGTTAGGTGAATACTTACTTGAACTTGAGGGGATTCAATCCAAAATTGAAAGGCTTGCTTTCCTCCTCTTCTCCTCTTTCTTCCTTCCTCTTTTTCCCTTGATTTTCCCTTGGTTTTCCTCTGCTTGGCACGTTCAGGGGGCTGGGAGTTAGAAAATTTTTGCTTTCTTCCTAAGCAAGAAAACCCTTGGACGTTCACACACCTTCTCTCTATATTTATATTGTTTGATTTTTTTATTATCATTTTCCACCTCATTTGGAGTGAGGATAATGTTTATAATTATCCCTTAACACTTGGCATGATTATCCAAGCATTTCCATATTTTTCAGAATTTTTAAATCAAATTTTAACTCACATGGAGCCATGGACGTCCAAGCTAGCTAGGGTAGGATTTTTGGATTTTTGTGGCTAGCAAAATCCTCCTTAAATCCATACATTTAATTCCTAAGATCATGCTACATATTTTACCCTCATTTTATTATTTTTTTGATTTCCAAAAATTGCTCAAAGATCCACATAATCAAAGTTGTAACAAACTTTGACTTTGCATTAAAGTCACGTCCCCTCTCTTGAGACAAGTCAACCACTTACTTGCTCTCCAAGAAAGCAACTTCTCATGATAATTAGCTTAATCCATTCCATTCATATCATAGATTTCATAATTTTATTCCATCGCTTCAAATTTCGTCTCAAACCGACGTTTCTAATTTCACTTACGACCACTTGAATTTATCTTTTTGGATTTGGGATAAAATGTGGCGCCCCGAACCGAGGCGTCCACATAGGCCTTACTCCAGGATCTTTTCGATTGGTAAGTGTGAATTAGGATTGTTGCCCTGATCACGCGGCGGGTACTTAATTCGATCTTGTCCAATTTTTTTTCTTTCTTTTTCTTTTCTTTCATCACATAAAGACACATACTTATCATCAAATCTCAATTATCATTGATAACATTCATACTTATTTTTGTACAATACAAGTTATTTTAACCTGATCATTTCATACATACATAATTTGAAAACTCCTTATCATATGTTCATGTCATACCATATACAGATCAGCATATCATAAAATTTTCTTCATACCTTCTTTTTTCTTTCCTTCTTCGCTTGTGTTGTACCTGTCTATAGTTTGAAAAGCAAAACGTGAGTCGAAACTTAGTAAGCAAGTATTTTTTTCATTTAAATACATTTCTCCTGTTCAATAGTAGACACTTATCAAGTGATCTACTATCAACCGGTGGAAACCTTTTCATAAAACCTTTCATAAAACATATGCTTGCAAACTTAACATGTAAACCTCTTTTTCATGAACATAAAAACGTTTTTCATAAAACTTCCTTTCTCCAAGGACATTCTCATGTCCTTAAAACATTTTCCATAAAACCTTTTTAAAACAAGCATATGCATCATGCATAACGTTTCTGTCCGTCTAGTAGGTGACACTTACCAAGTGATCACCCTTTCCTCCTTAGGAGAGAAACCATCTTTATTGATAACTCACGAGCCAGGCAATTATCCGTGTTCTTCTCCCATTTCAGGGGGGGAACCACCGGCATTTCGCCTTTTGAAGCGACTTGGCCTATGTAGAGGGGGCCCATCTTGCAATTGCGTCCGGTCTGCATATCCTCTACAGTAGACCTAGTACATAACTCATGTGCACATTCCTTTCTCCATATTCATATGCTAGCATGCTTTTTATAAAACTCCACAGACCCTAGTCTGCGACTTTTCCTTTTTAAAACTTGATGCTAGCATGTCATTTCAAAATAGTACAGACCTCGGCCTGTATTCCCTTTTCTAACTTGAAAACTTGGCACAGCCCAAGTTAACAAGTTAATAAAAATATTTTGTAAGGATGACCAACCTTAAATAATTTTGAAAACATTTAAATAACACATTTCTAAATTATTTAAAATATTTGAAGGAAATATTTGAGAAATAGTAATTTCAAAATTTTGCTAAAATGTTTTTAAATAAATTTCGAGCAGTAAAACAATTTCGAAAACATTTTAATATCTAAAGACAAAAGATTTTGCAAACGCTTTTCTTCTCATTTCTGAGTTTTTTATGAACAAAGGATATACCAATGCATAATTCATTTTCTTTATATGGTATCATATTCTTTGTCCACATGACACATGAGTTACGTCTATATGAAGGTAAGCTTGTATGATCCTTTGGTCATTACTTTAAAAAAAATCTTCATTCAAATCGATTATTGGTTGGCCTTCCTTAAATCTGCTTCAAAATATTTTAATAAATCATTTTAAATTCATTTGATAAAACCAAATATTATTTGGAAATCAAAATTTTCCTTTTCCATTATAATGCAACCATTTTCACATTTTTCCTTATAAGAATTTGCTTATGATAAAGCAATTTCCACATAACTTAACATTTCTCCTTACTTCCATATGAATTTGCTTATAACAAAGCAATTCCGACATATTCCATGGTTGCAATATAAAACATATAAAATTATTTTCAAAAAGTTTGCTTGCTTACCTCTGTTTTGCTTTTGTCTAAATCCTTTATCCTTTCCTCTCATTTTTCTATACAAGTGAAAAGGATATACATACTTTATGATGCATATGTTATATTCATTTATGACCTTATTTTCCTTCATAATTTTTTATAGAGGTTATCCTTAAAAATGCTTGATCATCATTTCCTTATATGGATTTTTATCTATAAATCCTTAAAATTTTATCATTATATTTAAATATTAATCTCAAATTTTCTCCAAAATCACGCTATTTACTGTAGCAAAATACTGTAGCAAAATAATGTTCACCCGAGGTTACTGTTCATTGGTTCCAAAAATTGACATTTTTTTCAAAAATAAAAAATACCATTACATAGAATATGCTTAGTATATCATAGGAAATTTCATACATCTTGAATTTATCATCATTTACTTGGCTAAATAAATCATTTTCTCCATCTACTAAAAATCAACATAAATTCACTTAAGCATAATCCTTAATTCCAAAAATCATGAAATTAATATATCATCATTCCAACATCATATTTATTATATTCATACATCCCAAATCATCATCTATAAATTTTGGAGCATTATTTTCACATATCATATGCTATCTTCCCGAATGCTCCATCTTTGCTCCAAATTTTTGATGTTTTAAAATAATTCCAATTAAGCTTTATATCTATACTTATTTTCTCATGATTAGAAATTATCTAAGCATGTTTTTACTCTAATTAACATCCAAAATAAATTTGGGTAGAAATCACTTACCTGAAGTGGAGATATGCCTCTTTTTCTCACACTTTCTCTCTCCAACTTTCTCCTTCTTTCTCTAAAGGCCAAAAACGTGTTTGAGGGTGGGAATGCTTGAATTTTTCAAGATTGGAGTTCCTTTGGTCGTTCTCACCTTGCCCCTATTTATAGTTTTTAATTTTCATCAAATTGGATTTTACCCCCCTTGCTTGAGGTATTTAATTATAACAATATATTTTTTTATAATTTTGAAAATGCATGGAGCATTGTGCAGCCACCCTAGGCCTGCTCCATCCCACCCTATGCAGCCTTATTTTTTCTTGATTTTTTGATTTTTAAAATTAATTAATTTAGGCTAAATAAATCCTAGCCGTTGATTTAAGATGATGATGATCATGGACCATTGATTTGGTCAAATTTACAGCCACCCTAGCCTGCCATGCCCCTGCTACAGCTTCCCTTTTCATTTAATTTTTTAATTTTTTATTATTTATTTTATTAAAAAGTCAAAAGTAGATTTAATTAAAAGTTAAGCTACTTTTTCGATCTATTTGACGCTTCATCTTGACCTTTGATTTGTGATTTTCATCACATCTTATCCCATTAATCATGTTCATCATGAATTTTTAACCATCTATAAAAAATTTCATCGAATTCCGACGCTCGGATTGCAAATTATGAATTTTTTTCTATTTTTCTACTAAAATCCAAATTTGTATTAAAATAATAAAAAGTAATACTATTTTTTCTTGTAGTGATTAAATTCCTATTTTGTCTTTTTGTGAATAGGTTAATCCAAGCGATTAACTCTTAATCACGTGTTTTAATCTTTGGTTACTATTCACGTGTACTATTCACGTTGGTTAAATTCTTAATTGCATTATTTTAACCTCTAGTATACACATTTGCAAATATAATATTTTTCATGAATTTTATTTATCATAAAAATCAGTACAAAAATCTGTGTTATTCTAGGATTGCGGGTTTCACATAAAAATAATTAATTATCACCCTAATCCCATCATGATTCCCTTCATCCAATCCATTCATAAGATTGGGCCCATCGTCGTGAGCTTTCCTTTCAAATCTCATCGAAATCCGCCTTGCAGGCGTCAAGTTATGAATTTTCTATCATTTTTTATCTTAATTCCATAATTACACTTTAATCTCCATAAATTAAATCATGATTATTAACATGATTATTCATGACCCCTTGTCACCTTTAAATCCTCATTAAGCCCCTCGGGTCCTACTGACTCACTTTGGGCTCCAGCAATTAAATTTTTAATCATCATTCTTAATTAAACTCTAATTGCAAAATATCATTAAATCATAAAATCATCCATAAATCATTCAAAATTCATTTAAATCACATATATATGTTCAATGCATACCATTGAATCCTACATAGGTTGGGGTTTCACATGTGTATTGAATAACCAAATAAATGGGGATGATATCTGATAATTAGGAGTTTATCGCGGGAGTTTTGAACTCTTAATGATTGAAAACAAATTAGGTGACAAGGTGAATAGTATTAGTCATGTAAGAAGGGATTGTTGACTGAGATTTTCAAATAGTTTCATGTTTCAAAATTTTTAGTTTAATACTCTCACTAGTTTTTTAATGATAGGCAAAATATTTATTTGCACTTTTTGCTCAGAGTTTTGAAAGTTTACAAATCTATTCTTGAATTCCTTTATATTCGCTTGAGGACAAGCAAAAGTTCAAGTGTGGGGGTATTTGATAATTGGAAATTAATAATATATTTTGTGAGCATTTTATACCAATTTGGTGGGTAATTAATTGGGTTTAATGTGAAATTTGGTTTAAAACATGTTTTTGTAACATTTTGGTATTAAATATTAATTTCAAGCAATTTAAATAATTTTTGTAATTTTTTGGCTTGAAATTACATTTTTGTTTTTGCTATGAAATTAAATGGGCTTGAAATAATTTTTATAGTGATAACCCACTAATGAATTTTTTTTATGAATTAATGATTTAAATATATTTTTTATGCAGGTTTGCAAGTTCAAGTGGTCCCCAAAAAATCATCAACGTCAAAATTCTATGCTTGAATCACCACCGTCCAATTTCCAGGCATCCATCATAGCCCATGCAATAATCCAAAGTAGATTTTTCAGTGTCATCTAGCCGTCCATTATCTCCCTTCCATTTAATCTATGCACCGTCCATTCTCCAGAAAATTCAACCAGGCACAAAATTCCAAAGGTGTCCATTATTCGTCCAGATTATCCAGGCCATCCATTTAATCCAAAGTCCAACCGTTCATCTTCACCATCCAAAATGTCCAGAAAATCAGAGCCGTCCAATTTTTATTTTCAGCCACCGATCAGAGATCCAGCTGCCCAGCCTTTCTGATCCAGGTAGCCCAATTTTGAGCACACCAAAACCGTCCAAAATTCTAGTTTAAAATCTACTAGAAATCCATGCAGCTAAATCACGTCCAGCAAATCAGCAAAATCGCAGCTGTCCACCATCTGAAAAATCTGGTCGTCCACTTTAATTCCACCGCTCACTCTATATTATCTCCATCATCCACATTATCAAAAAATTAATGGCCATCTATCCAAACTTTTCAGCGTCCAAAAAAAATCTGCACCGTTAAGCACTTCAATTAATTCCAGAAACTCTAAGCGTCCACTAGCTGTCCATACATCCATATGCATTTTTTTATTCATCCAGTGTGCTTCATTGTGTGAATTGCGTTGAATATCAAGTGAGGTCCACCATTGCGTCAAGCTGCAATATCTCAATCGTTCAATGCATCTGAAGATTTGCTAAAATGAGCACCGTAGTCCAGCTGATTTATGCAGGAAAATATAACGCAATTCAAATTGCATTAGATGGTGATGGGGCCCACCCAAAGCAATTGAGGTGCGCAGTTAGACAGCTATAAAAGAGAATTGCACGGGCAGCAGAAGGGGAGAGAAAAATCTAGACACAGAAATTTGGGCAGAATATAGAGAGAGAAAAAAAAGAGAAAGAGAGAGAGCGAGCAAGGATGTGGAGAGCTTGGGCAAGAGGCGGACCGGCGAGTTGCGGAGAGCGGCCGACACACCATCGGGAGCTTCAAACTAATAAGTCTTCCTATCTTTTCCCTTTTTAACTTTTATTGTCTCGTTTAAGATGGATTTGGATTTTAATTTTATTTTGGACTTAAACATGCTTGGCTAAGCCCTAAATCTAGGGTTTAGGATGTAGCATACGTACAATGTAGCGTGGTGTGGGTTTTTAATTTATTTATGGTGGATATTGTTGTTAATTTAATATCTTGTGATTTTAATGATTGCTTTGTACAAGGGCATGTACTTTGGCATAATTCCATATATTAGGTGATGGAACCGAGAACTGGAAACTTAATATATGATAATGAAGATATTAAACCTGGAAATCTAAGACCATGAGAATAGGCATGATGACCTTGAGGAATTCCATGAACAAACCACAGAACTTAATGGATTCTAATTAACTTAATCCCATGAGAATATATGGTTAAGAAAATTAGGGTATGCCTTGTAGGTTTCGAGAGAAGGTGCAAGGATAAATTAGGATTTGTTCTTCTTTAACAAATAATATTCAGATTAAATCATTATACCACTACCCGTTGCAAAAGACGCATGTGAAATCCTAGACCCTAGGTACCCGAACTCTCGTTTTCTCTACTCGTTATAATTTTCAATTTTCTCTTCCCATTTTTCTATTTCTTTTCCATTTTCTTTACTATATTCTCTTTCACTTTTCTTTTCCATTTTATATTTGATATGAAATCTTTTAAAAGCAAAATTTATAGTCCTGAATTCCCAGTGGATTGATAATTTATATACTACAATCTACGACCCATGCACTTGCGGTGAAATTGTGAACATTGGGCTGGTTGTCCTATCCTTTCCCGAATCCTTGCTGCTCGGAATTCCTCCAAATTGATCTTCATCCGAGTTAGTAAAGCCTTGTTTATTGCATTCATGGGCTTCAAACACTTCAAATGGCTCCTCGTATAAGTCAACACCAAAATGATGCAAGATCTTGGTTATCCATGTCTCATACGGGAACATGCCTCTGGGATTATCTTTCTTGGAGGCCAAGGCTTCCAAAAGTAGAGCATGCAGGCTGACTTTGACCCGATTATCTATTTTCTAGAAAATTTTGGCCTCCTGGGGGTTCAATTGGTTTCGGCCTCCTCCTTTTGGATAAATACAATGAGCGATTAACAGCCATAGAACCCTCAATCTCGGAGATAAATCCATGTAGTGTAGGAATTTGAATCCCGGATGATATTTGTTGCTATTTGTCAACTGGTTGTACATCTGTGGAAGTGTCAACCCTTCGGGAATGTGTTCATCTGTTCGGGAACATCTAGTATGTGGGCAATGCGGTGGATTGCTCTTTCTCTGTAGCTTGAACTCTCTATTCCCAAATTTATTTTCTTTCCTTTTACAAATGTTAGGTAATACTCCTTATCCCATAAATAGTAGAATATTCGGGTTAGATCAGGCTATACCCTATCATCGACTTTCAAAAGCCTAGTCCATCCTTGAAAATCAAGTAGCTCCTCTATTCCAAACTCGTAATCACGCAGAAACTTAAAGTTAATGATATTGGGGACAAAAATCTTACACTCGTAAAAGCTCTTGTAGAACTTGTTGTGCTCCCACTCGGTTCTAATGTATGTCGTTGGCATTTTAAGCACTTGTCCCTTCTGCGTTGGTGCGCCCTGCCTGTTGGCAGCTGATAATGTCTCACTGCTTGATCCGGACTCAGATTGGGCTTGTTGAGGTGCAAACGGCGACGGATTGGCCTCGCGAAAATGCACGCGGCATCCCGCAGATGCGGAGGCTGTTGGCCCCGAGTTAATGGCAAAACCCAAGAGGGGAGGGGTGAATTGGGTTCTTTAAAAAATTCTTTTGTAACTTAAAAAACTTAACCCCTTGAAAGTTTAATCCCCTTGGTAGAAGAAATGAAATGGAAAGCAATATAATGTGGAGAGCAGAAATATAAGTCAAGCACACAAGATTTTTATAGTGGTTCGGGCAACCTCCCTACTCCACTCTTCCAAGCTCACACTCCTTGTGACTTGAGTTCCACTATTGTATACCTCAAATACAATTAGAGCCACTGCTCTCTTCTAGATTCCAGCTCTAGGGGGCTTCAACAAGACACAGCACAAGTAGGTGATGAGTTCCACTCCAATCACACACTACTTTGCTTACACTTGATCTTAGTTCCTCAAACTAGATCAAGTTCAATACAATCAAAATGAAATAACAAAAAGGAGTCTACACTTTACAGATGTGTAGAAGCAATTTGGCGCAGAGAAGAACTCGTAGTATTGGCTTTGAAGATTCAGAAGTTGAGCTCTTGCAGTTTGAAGCAAAGTTCTTCTTCTTTGAATGGGCTTGATCTCTTTAATGATCTTGTAGATGGGAGTTAAGCACACTTAATGATTCTCAGCTACTTCCCTCATCCACAATGAATGCCTTTTATAATTGTGGAGGGAATCCGAACGTTTGAAGGTAGGTGGCGCGCATTTAATGCGCCAACGTTCGAAAATTATCCGACCGTTGCGACCCAAGTCGCAGGCGGAGTCGACTTCGAATGCGACTTCGCCCAAGTCGTAGATGGAGTCGACTTCGGGTGCGACTTTGCCTTCCGTTAGCGACTTCAAGTTCCAGGTCGGGTCGACTTGGGTATCGACTTGACCCAAGTCGCAAGTGGAGTCGACTTCGGTGTGCGACTTCACTTCGTCAGTTGTCTTGATGAGCTTGAATAATTCCGGGATGCTTTGTTCCTTCATGCCTTTATTTCTTTTGCATTTTTCATGTCTTTCCTTTTGAATTATTGTCTTCATTTTAGCTTGCTTTTATTTGCTCCATGTTTTGTAAGCCTATGATCTTAAATAACTTCTTGGTCAAGCTTATGCATTTTGTTTTGAACTTGGATTAGTCTTCATAGCTTGAATTTCTTCATCTTGAGATATGCTTGGAGCTTTGTCTTGGACTTGAGAGATTTAAGTTGATCTTGCACCTTTGATTTGGTTTTGAGAACACTCAAGTTGACTCTTGGAATGAGCTTGAAACTGCATCTTTGAACTTTGAAAAACGTCAAGTCGAACTCGGGGTCGACTTCGTCTGCGACTTTACCCAAGTCGCAACTGGAGTCGACTTCGACTGCGACTTCGGTATCTTTCTCTCCCAAATTCAACTCTGGAGTGATTTTGGCATCTGAAGTCGATGCTGGAGTCGACTTCGTTTGCGACTTGGCTTACCAAGTCGCAAGTGGAGTCGACTTGGCCTGCGACTTCACCTGCTCTTCTTCCCATTTCAACTCTGGACGGATTTGGCTCTTTTGAAGTCAATGTTGGAGTCAACTTGGGGAACGACTTGGCCTTCCATGCTCTACTTTCTTCAAATGTATATGTCTTAATCACTTCCACAAACATGTTAGTAGCCAAGACTTACTCAAATTGTTTTGTTAATCATCAAAATATAGATTTAGCTTGTTTTCCACATATTTCCAACAGAGGCTTCCTCCTGAACCTGTTTCGACGGGATTCGCTGTCGGCGGGGCACCCCCTCCCCCAGTATTGGAGCGAGAAGGTCTGGATACAGCTAGTTTGGTAGGTTTAGCATCCACTTTAGGTGCCATAGGATCAATTTGATGTGGGTTTTGAGATGAATTTATAAATGGGATTTTGTGAGAGCAAGGCAGTTTTAAAGAGCTAATGAGAGCAATCGATTTTTGAAAGGAAAACAGAGAGATAGCAGGGAGTTGTGGACAATAGAGAATGACAACCGGAGATGGCCGCCGGTGGTTATTACTGCGGACTGACACGGAGAAACAGAGAGACAGTTCCGGCAATGAAACCAAGGGGGTGACTGGAAATAGAGGAAGGACCTAGAAAATAGAGAGAGAGATCGGAGATTTGAGAGAGCAGAGAGAGAGACCGGAGACTTGAGAGAGCAGAGAGAGATCGAAGATTTGAGAGAGCAGAGAGAGACCGGAGACTTAAGAGAGAGAGGGATCGGAGATTTGAGAGAGTAGAGGGCAAGACAGAAGGAGAAGGAGAGGGAGAAATGAAGAAAGAAGAAGAAGGAAGAAGAGAATAGGCGGTCGCGCGGGAAGGCTAGTCGTCGCACACTAAAGTCGACTTGGGTTGACCGAAGTCGACTTGGCTCTCCAGACTTGGTTTTTCTAAAATGCTCCCCCTATCATATTATGCTTCTAATCAAACTCAATCATACCCAAATCATTCCTAATTTATAAAATGGTTCCTTTGCTAATGGTTTGGTAAAAATATCTGCAATTTGATCATCTGTTTTCACATATTCTAAACAAATATCATGATTTTCAACTTGTTCACGAATAAAGTGGTGTCTCGCATCTATATGCTTTGTTCTAGAATGCAACACAGGATTTTTAATCAAATAAATAGCACTTGTGTTATCATATCTAATTGGAATATCATGATAATCAACACCATAGTTCATAAGTTGTTGTTTCATCCAAAGCAGTTGGGTACAATAGCTCCCAGCGGCTATGTATTCGGCTTCCACGGTAGATAGAGCAACACTAGTCCATTTTCTTGAAAACCATGAAACCAACATGTTTCCAAGAAACTGACATATTCCACTAGTGCATTAACTTAATCCCATGAGAATATATGGTTAAGAAAATTAGGGTATGCCTTGTAGGTTTCGAGAGAAGGTGCAAGGATAAATTAGGATTTGTTCTTCTTTAACAAATAATATTCAGATTAAATCATTATACCACTACCCGTTGCAAAAGACGCATGTGAAATCCTAGACCCTAGGTACCCGAACTCTCGTTTTCTCTACTCGTTATAATTTTCAATTTTCTCTTCCCATTTTTCTATTTCTTTTCCATTTTCTTTACTATATTCTCTTTCACTTTTCTTTTCCATTTTATATTTGATATGAAATCTTTTAAAAGCAAAATTTATAGTCCTGAATTCCCAGTGGATTGATAATTTATATACTACAATCTACGACCCATGCACTTGCGGTGAAATTGTGAACATTGGGCTGGTTGTCCTATCCTTTCCCGAATCCTTGCTGCTCGGAATTCCTCCAAATTGATCTTCATCCGAGTTAGTAAAGCCTTGTTTATTGCATTCATGGGCTTCAAACACTTCAAATGGCTCCTCGTATAAGTCAACACCAAAATGATGCAAGATCTTGGTTATCCATGTCTCATACGGGAACATGCCTCTGGGATTATCTTTCTTGGAGGCCAAGGCTTCCAAAAGTAGAGCATGCAGGCTGACTTTGACCCGATTATCTATTTTCTAGAAAATTTTGGCCTCCTGGGGGTTCAATTGGTTTCGGCCTCCTCCTTTTGGATAAATACAATGAGCGATTAACAGCCATAGAACCCTCAATCTCGGAGATAAATCCATGTAGTGTAGGAATTTGAATCCCGGATGATATTTGTTGCTATTTGTCAACTGGTTGTACATCTGTGGAAGTGTCAACCCTTCGGGAATGTGTTCATCTGTTCGGGAACATCTAGTATGTGGGCAATGCGGTGGATTGCTCTTTCTCTGTAGCTTGAACTCTCTATTCCCAAATTTATTTTCTTTCCTTTTACAAATGTTAGGTAATACTCCTTATCCCATAAATAGTAGAATATTCGGGTTAGATCAGGCTATACCCTATCATCGACTTTCAAAAGCCTAGTCCATCCTTGAAAATCAAGTAGCTCCTCTATTCCAAACTCATAATCACGCAGAAACTTAAAGTTAATGATATTGGGGACAAAAATCTTACACTCGTAAAAGCTCTTGTAGAACTTGTTGTGCTCCCACTCGGTTCTAATGTATGTCGTTGGCATTTTAAGCACTTGTCCCTTCTGCGTTGGTGCGCCCTGCCTGTTGGCAGCTGATAATGTCTCACTGCTTGATCCGGACTCAGATTGGGCTTGTTGAGGTGCAAACGGCGACGGATTGGCCTCGCGAAAATGCACGCGGCATCCCGCAGATGCGGAGGCTGTTGGCCCCGAGTTAATGGCAAAACCCAAGAGGGGAGGGGTGAATTGGGTTCTTTAAAAAATTCTTTTGTAACTTAAAAAACTTAACCCCTTGAAAGTTTAATCCCCTTGGTAGAAGAAATGAAATGGAAAGCAATATAATGTGGAGAGCAGAAATATAAGTCAAGCACACAAGATTTTTATAGTGGTTCGGGCAACCTCCCTACTCCACTCTTCCAAGCTCACACTCCTTGTGACTTGAGTTCCACTATTGTATACCTCAAATACAATTAGAGCCACTGCTCTCTTCTAGATTCCAGCTCTAGGGGGCTTCAACAAGACACAGCACAAGTAGGTGATGAGTTCCACTCCAATCACACACTACTTTGCTTACACTTGATCTTAGTTCCTCAAACTAGATCAAGTTCAATACAATCAAAATGAAATAACAAAAAGGAGTCTACACTTTACAGATGTGTAGAAGCAATTTGGCGCAGAGAAGAACTCGTAGTATTGGCTTTGAAGATTCAGAAGTTGAGCTCTTGCAGTTTGAAGCAAAGTTCTTCTTCTTTGAATGGGCTTGATCTCTTTAATGATCTTGTAGATGGGAGTTAAGCACACTTAATGATTCTCAGCTACTTCCCTCATCCACAATGAATGCCTTTTATAATTGTGGAGGGAATCCGAACGTTTGAAGGTAGGTGGCGCGCATTTAATGCGCCAACGTTCGAAAATTATCCGACCGTTGCGACCCAAGTCGCAGGCGGAGTCGACTTCGAATGCGACTTCGCCCAAGTCGTAGATGGAGTCGACTTCGGGTGCGACTTTGCCTTCCGTTAGCGACTTCAAGTTCCAGGTCGGGTCGACTTGGGTATCGACTTGACCCAAGTCGCAAGTGGAGTCGACTTCGGTGTGCGACTTCACTTCGTCAGTTGTCTTGATGAGCTTGAATAATTCCGGGATGCTTTGTTCCTTCATGCCTTTATTTCTTTTGCATTTTTCATGTCTTTCCTTTTGAATTATTGTCTTCATTTTAGCTTGCTTTTATTTGCTCCATGTTTTGTAAGCCTATGATCTTAAATAACTTCTTGGTCAAGCTTATGCATTTTGTTTTGAACTTGGATTAGTCTTCATAGCTTGAATTTCTTCATCTTGAGATATGCTTGGAGCTTTGTCTTGGACTTGAGAGATTTAAGTTGATCTTGCACCTTTGATTTGGTTTTGAGAACACTCAAGTTGACTCTTGGAATGAGCTTGAAACTGCATCTTTGAACTTTGAAAAACGTCAAGTCGAACTCGGGGTCGACTTCGTCTGCGACTTTACCCAAGTCGCAACTGGAGTCGACTTCGACTGCGACTTCGGTATCTTTCTCTCCCAAATTCAACTCTGGAGTGATTTTGGCATCTGAAGTCGATGCTGGAGTCGACTTCGTTTGCGACTTGGCTTACCAAGTCGCAAGTGGAGTCGACTTGGCCTGCGACTTCACCTGCTCTTCTTCCCATTTCAACTCTGGACGGATTTGGCTCTTTTGAAGTCAATGTTGGAGTCAACTTGGGGAACGACTTGGCCTTCCATGCTCTACTTTCTTCAAATGTATATGTCTTAATCACTTCCACAAACATGTTAGTAGCCAAGACTTACTCAAATTGTTTTGTTAATCATCAAAATATAGATTTAGCTTGTTTTCCACATATTTCCAACAGAGGCTTCCTCCTGAACCTGTTTCGACGGGATTCGCTGTCGGCGGGGCACCCCCTCCCCCAGTATTGGAGCGAGAAGGTCTGGATACAGCTAGTTTGGTAGGTTTAGCATCCACTTTAGGTGCCATAGGATCAATTTGATGTGGGTTTTGAGATGAATTTATAAATGGGATTTTGTGAGAGCAAGGCAGTTTTAAAGAGCTAATGAGAGCAATCGATTTTTGAAAGGAAAACAGAGAGATAGCAGGGAGTTGTGGACAATAGAGAATGACAACCGGAGATGGCCGCCGGTGGTTATTACTGCGGACTGACACGGAGAAACAGAGAGACAGTTCCGGCAATGAAACCAAGGGGGTGACTGGAAATAGAGGAAGGACCTAGAAAATAGAGAGAGAGATCGGAGATTTGAGAGAGCAGAGAGAGAGAGCAGAGACTTGAGAGAGCAGAGAGAGATCGAAGATTTGAGAGAGCAGAGAGAGACAGGAGACTTAAGAGAGAGAGGGATCGGAGATTTGAGAGAGTAGAGGGCAAGACAGAAGGAGAAGGAGAGGGAGAAATGAAGAAAGAAGAAGAAGGAAGAAGAGAATAGGCGGTCGCGCGGGAAGGCTAGTCGTCGCACACTAAAGTCGACTTGGGTTGACCGAAGTCGACTTGGCTCTCCAGACTTGGTTTTTCTAAAATGCTCCCCCTATCATATTATGCTTCTAATCAAACTCAATCATACCCAAATCATTCCTAATTTATAAAATGGTTCCTTTGCTAATGGTTTGGTAAAAATATCTGCAATTTGATCATCTGTTTTCACATATTCTAAACAAATATCATGATTTTCAACTTGTTCACGAATAAAGTGGTGTCTCGCATCTATATGCTTTGTTCTAGAATGCAACACAGGATTTTTAATCAAATAAATAGCACTTGTGTTATCATATCTAATTGGAATATCATGATAATCAACACCATAGTTCATAAGTTGTTGTTTCATCCAAAGCAGTTGGGTACAATAGCTCCCAGCGGCTATGTATTCGGCTTCCACGGTAGATAGAGCAACACTAGTCCATTTTCTTGAAAACCATGAAACCAACATGTTTCCAAGAAACTGACATATTCCACTAGTGCATTTTCTATCTACTTTGTAACCGGAAAAATCCGCATCCGAGTAGCCGATTAGATCAAATGTTGACCCCTTTGGATACCATAGTCCTAAATTAGCGGTATTTATCAAATATTTGAAAATTCTTTTTACAACTATTAAATGTGATTCTTTAGGATATGATTGGAATCTAGAACACATGCAAACACTAAACAAAATATCAGGTCTAGAAGCAGTTAAATATAATAAAGACCCTATCATACTTCTATATAATTTTTGTTCAATAGGTTTACCCTTTTCATCCTTGTCGATCTTGATAGTTGAACTCATTGGTGTATTTGCGCCTTTGCTATTTTGCATTCTGAACTTCTTTAATATTTCTTTGACGTACTTGGACTGATTTATGAAGATCCCTTCCGCTGTTGCTTAATTTGCAGCCCAAGGAAGAAGTTCAATTCTCCCATCATGCTCATTCAAATTCACTCTGCATAATCTCAGAAAATTCTTGGCACAGAGTTTCATTAGTAGCACCAAATATTATATCATCAACATAAATTTGAACAATTAAAATATTTTTGTCCTTATACTTGATGAATAATGTTGTATCAACCTTTCCTCTTTGAAAGTCATGATCAATCAAGAATTTGTTTAACCTTTCATACCAAGCTCGTAGAGCTTGTTTTAGTCCATATAATGCTTTAGTTAATTTGAAAACATATTTTGATTGACCCTTTTCTTCAAATCCCAGTGGTTGTTCAACATAAACTTCTTCATTCAAGTATCCATTCAAAAATGCGTTTTTCACATCCATTTGAAACAATTTAAAGTCCATGTGAGAAGCAAATGCTAGCAGGATACGCATGGTTTCTAATCTAGCCACAGGAGCATAGGATTCTGCAAAATCAATTCCTTCTTCTTGGGAATATCCTTTGGCTACCAATCTAACTTTGTTTCTCACCACAAGTCCACTTTCATCTAATTTGTTCCTAAATACCCATTTGGTACCAATAACTGTGCAATCTTTGGGTCTAGGAACAAGGTGTCATACATTGTTTCTTTCAAGTTGATTTAGCTCTTCTTGCATTGTGACAATCCAGTTTTTATCATTGAGAGCTTGATCAATGGATGTTGGTTCAATTTTCGACACAAAAGTGAATTCTCCACAAATGTTGTGTCTTGACCTTCTAGTTTTTACCCCTTCATAGATATTTTCAATAACTTGCTCAATTAGATGGTCATTTTTGAATTTTAAATCAGTTGGAGGTTTGTAAGAATTGTTACCTTCGGTGAAACCCCGATTTTAGGACCATGTATGAAACCCTAGGGTTATGAATCCTAGGTAATGTATTAATCTTTGTATGAAATATATTGATGATATTTTTGCAATATGTGGAATTAGAGGATTAAATAGCTAATTATGGAATGTTAATTCGGATGAATAGTGAAACAAGAATAGTAAACATGGGATTAATAATTTTCAGATTTAAGGGTGGTTTTGAAGAAAAAATGAAGAAAAATTCATAATTTGCAATCCGGACTTCGGATTAAGGTGAAATTTTTTATGGATAGCCAAAATCTTATGATGAACATGATGAGTGATCCAAGATCTATCAAAAATCGTGAATCAAGGGTCAAGATTAAACGTCATTTGAGGATCAAAAAGCATCTTTGCTTTTTCATTAATGAAAGGATTGACTTTTGATTAATTTAATTAATGCAAAATCAGCACAAATGCCAAGGATGGCAGGGACGTGCAAGGGGGGAGGACTTTTGGGGCCAAAATCCAATGGCCTAAAATCAATCTCATCAAGAATCAACGGTTGAGATTTAATTATCTTAAAATAATTAATTTTAATAAATCGAAAATCATTAATAAATAGGGGCTGGGGGTGTGATCTGCTATGTGGGGTGGCTGCACATTGCTCCACACATTTCATGAAAATTGAAAAAAATATTTAGAATTAAATACCTTGAGCAAGGGGGTAAATTATAATTTAATGAAAAATAAAAAATATAAATAGTGGGTGCTATGAACGAAAAAAGGCACTCCAAACCAGCTCCAAGATTGAAAAATTCAAGCCTTCCCACCCCAAATTCGTTCCAAGCCTTAAGAGAGAAGGAGAGAAGGAAAGAGAGAGAAAGAACCAAGTAGGAAGAGAATTCTCCACTTGAGGTAAGGGGATTCTACCCAAATTTCTTTTGGATGTTAAGTAGGGTAAAACCATGCTTAGATAATGCCTAAGCATGAAAAAATAAGTATAGTTATGCTGCTTAACTGGAATTATGCTAAGACATCAAAAATTTGGAGCAAGGATTAAGCATTCGGGAAAATCATACATAAAATGAGTAAATAATGCTCCAATATTGCTAAATGATGATTTGGGATGAATGTTTATGATATTTATGATGTTGGAATGATGATATATTAATCTCATGATTTTCGGATTTAAGGATTATGCTTAAGTGAAATTATGATGAATTTTAGTATATGGAGAAAATGATTTAATTGGCCAAGTTAATGATGATAAATTCAAAATTCATGAATTTTCTCATGATATACTAATTACGAGCTATGTCATGGTATTTTTTATCTTTGAAGAAAATGTCAATTTTTGGAACCCATGAACAGTAACTTTCAACGCTATGAACAGTAACCTGCTACAGTAATCTACTACATTAAACGTGAACAGTAATATTCTACAGTAATCATGAACAATGATTTTAAACAGTAATTATGAACAGTAAACAATGTGATTTTGAAGAAAAGTTGAGATTAATATTGGTATTATGAATATAAGGATGGAATGAAAGAAGTGATAAATGATGAACCACTAACTAAGATTACATAGGTATGTGGTTATCATAAGACTTACGAGTAAGCCAATATATATATATGTGTGTGTGTGTGTGTGTGTGACCATTGACAAGGGTGAAGATGGATTTGCATTCCAAAGAAAGAATGATTTCAAGTTAATGTGTTATGGACCATATGGGACTAAAACCATATGACACGTATATGTGAATTGAACAAGAAACAATGCATACAAGCACAACATATGATGAAAATGTATAAGGTAGTCATGTTTACTTGTCTAGGAAAAGGCAAGGAAAGGATGAAAGGGCAAAAGGATCGCCACAGGTAAGCAAGCAAACCTTTTTAAAATGTGATTTTATATGATGTTATGTTGCAACCTTGGAATATGTTGGAATTGCTTCATTGTAAGCAAATCCTGATAAAAGTATGGAGAAATGTGGAAATGGTTGCATCATGATGGAGAAAAGAAAACTTTAATTTTTAAATAATATTTGATTTTATCAAACGAATTTGAAATAAATTACTGAATATTTTGAAAAGGAGAATTTAAGAAAGGCCAACTGATAAACCGATTGTACAAAATAATTTGAGTAACGGTAATGATCAAAGGATGATGTAAGCTTATCTTTATAGAAATAAGCATTATGTCATGTGGACAATATATATGATACTAGATGGGAAAATGATGTTTATATATCCTTTGTTCATTAAAACCCAGAATGGGAAGAAAAATATTTTCAAGAAGTCTTTTGTTTTCAAAATATTAAAATGGTTTCAAAATTATTTTATCGTTTAAAAATTATTTACAACCATCTTAGCAATGTTTTGAAAATATTATTGCTCAAATGCTATCTTCAAATATTTCAAATGATTTATAAAAATGTTGTATAAATGTTTCCAAATTTATTTTAAGGTTGGTCATTCTTACAAAATATTTGTAAGTATAGAACTTCTTAACTTGGGTTGTGCCCAGTTTTCAAGTTAGAAAGGGATACAAACTAAGGTTTGTATTAGTTTTATAAAAGCATGCTAGCATCAAGTTTTCAGAAAAGGATACAGACTGTGGTCTGTGGTATTTTATAAAATCATGCTAGCATATGAAAGTGGATGAGAAGTGTGCACATGGATTATGTACTAGGTCTACTATAGAGGATATGCAGATCAGACGCGGTTGCAAAGTGGGCCCCCTCTACATAGTCCAAGTGTCTTGAAAAGGCGAAATGTCGCCGGCGTCCTCCCTGAAATGGGAGAAGGAACGGATAGTCGCCCAGCTAGCGGGCTATCTAATGAAAAGGTTTCTCTCCTGAGGAGGAAAAGGTGATCACTTGGTAAGTGTCACCTACCAGACGGACAGAAACATAATGCATGATGCATATGCTTGTTTTGAAAAGGTTTTATGGAAAATGTTTTAAGGACATGAGAATGTCCTTAGAGAAAAGAAGATTTATGAAAAATGTTTTTATGTCCATGAAAAAGAGGTTTACATGTTAAGCAAGCAAGCATATGTTTTATGAATAGTTTATGAAAGGTTTCCAAGAATAGTTTACGAAAAAGTTTCTATTCAATTGGTAGTTGATCACTTGCTAAGTGTCTCCTACCGAATAGAGAGAAATGCATTTAAATGAGAATGAAAGATGCTTGCTTATTGAGTTTCGACTCATATTTTGTTTTCCCCCCTTAGACAGCTATAGGGAAAATTCAAGTGATGAAAGGCATGTTCTTGCTGAAAAAAGGAAGAAGAAATTTCTAAAGGTTTGTAATCCTTTGTGTGTGTGGAAGCAGGAATGAATGCCCTAAGGGATATGTTACTGTTAGTACATATGTTCAGAATACCTTGCATAGGTATTATAGGATTGAGAAGGCAAAACATTTAAAATGCCTTGTATAGATATGATATGACTGAGATAAGGAATGCCTTAGATGATAAATGCTTGTATGCTAAGAACTGATGGATGTATGTAAGTATGAAATGATAAGGACATGATTAGGTCAAGAGAACCTTTAACGTAGAAGTGCAAGTTTAGATGTTATGGATACCTGATATGTGCAATTGATTACAAGCGTATTGTTGCTTGTAAGATGAATGAAGTGAAATGCAAAAAAATGAAATGATGATGGATAAAAGAAATGAATTTTTTTTTGGACAAGATCCAATTAAGAACCCGCCGCGTGATCAGGGCAACAATCCTTATTCACATTTACCAATCGATAAGATCTTGGAGTACGGTTATGTGACGCTCGGTTCAGGGCGCCACACCTTCACTTACCCTTTCCTCTGTGAAATTTTCTTGTTTTGCTTCGGCTTCTCCATGTTGCTTTTGTTATTCCACCTTTGGGTTCCTTGATGCCTCATCTGCATCACTCAACTCATCCTCCTTTTTTCGGAATTTGGTCAAATTCATCAAAGACAACATGAATTGATTCTTCTACTATTTAATTTTTCTTATTAAAGACTCTATATGCTTTTCTATTTGATAAATAATCAAGAAAAATTGCCTCATCACTTTTGGCATCTAATTTACCCAAGTTGGTTTTTCCATTGTTTAACACATAGCAAGTACATCCAAAAGCATGGAAATATGATATGTTTGGTTTTCTTTCTTTCCATAGTTTATATGGGGTCTTTTTCAAGATTGCTCTAATGGTAACTCGGTTTAGTACATGACAAGTTGTACTTATAGCTTCACCCCAAAATCTTTTGGACTATTTACTCTCATTTAGCATAGTTCTAGCCATTTCTTGTATTGTCCTATTTTTCCTTTCAACTACCCCATTTTGTTGGGGGTGTTTTTGGTACAAAAAATGTATGGTGAATTCATTTTTCATTATAAAATTCTATGAATCGTTTATTTTCAAATTCACCACCATAATCACTTCTAATAGAGATAATTGTATTTTTTTTCATTTTGCATTAAATTTGAAAACCTGACAAACATAGAAAATGTTTCATCTTTGCTAGCTAAGAGTACTATCCATGTGAATCTTGAAAAATCATCAACAATTATAAATACATACTTTTTTTCCCACCAAGGGTTAAAATATCTGATGGCCCATAAAGATCCATATGCAATAATTTAAGTGGCCTAGTCATTGAAATTTCCTTTTTGGTGAAAAATAGCATCTTGGGTTGCTTGGATAATTAACAAGCTTTACAAATCTTGTCCTTATCAAATTTAAGCTTTGGTAACCCTTCCACTAGGCTCTTTTTCCACAAAGTTTTAATATTCGATATATTTATATGCCCAAGCCTTTTATGCCATATCCATGAATCATTTTCTATGGCTATTAGACATTTTCTATCAAGTTCATCTAGGCAAACCAAATATATATTTTTATGTCTTTTGCCACTAAAAACTATATAATCATCATCAAATACATCGCATATAGAAGATTCAAATACAACTTTATAACCTTTATCACATAATTGGCTAATACTCATTAAGTTGTGTTTGAGTCCTTCAACAAATAGTACATCCTCAATACATGCATTGGAATTTCCATAAATATTTCATTTACCTTTGATTATACCTTTTTCATTGTTCCCAAAATCAACCATTCCTTCACTACACGGTTTGATCTTATGGAACAATCCTTTTTCTCCCGTCATGTATCTTGAGCAACCACTATCCATAAACCATATATTGTTGGCCTTTGCTTTAAGACAAACCTGCAAAAATAGAGTCAAGTGGAGCTTATCTTTTTGGTACCCATTTTATGGGTCCTTGCGCAATTTGTGGTGTCATTTTCTTCATTTGAGGACTGCATGTTGTGAATGTCTCCTCGTTGAAGTACATGCCTCTTCCTTTAGCTTTTTGAAATTTTCTGTTTTCACCTTGATCATTCTTTTTCTTTCTTTTTCTCCTTTGAGTTTCTTTCTTTGAAGCTCTTGAAATTTTTTCCTTTCCTTATGAATTTTCTGGAACGTCTTGTGAGTAGCGCTATCTCTTCATCGTCGTTTTGAGAGGATGAGGTGGAGTCATCTGAAACTTGTGCGGCTTTTAAGGCAATAGCTCTCTTATCTTTATGTTGCTCCTCGTTTCTCCTCTTAATCAACTCATGTGACATAAGTGAACTTATGAGATCTTCAAGCTGTAGCTTGTTGAGGTCCTTTGCTTCCTCAATGGCCATGATCTTGGGAGTCCATGATTCGGGTAGCGCTCTTAGAATTTTCATTGCTTGCTCAGATTCAGAAATAGCTTTCCCGAGACCTTTTAAGGCATTAGTAGTCTTAGAAAATCTAGCAAACATTTTAGAAATATTTTCGGTTTTAAACATTTTAAAGTTTTCTAACTCTCCAATCAAAATATTTTTTCTTGTCCCTTGGACTTGAGAAGTTCTCTCATAAATAGATGTAAGAGTGTCCCATATTTCTTTAGCAGTTTGGCATGTAGATACTCTATCATATTCAAATGCCTTTAATATACAAAAGAGGGAATTCATGGCTTTTGCGTTGCTTTTAATGGTTCTAACTTCTTCCTCAGACCATGTGGAGGCTCTTTCATTAATGGCCAACACAACACCATCTTGGATTGCAATCCAAGAATCTATATCCGTAGCCATGATTAATTATTTCATTTTCAACTTCCAATAACTGAAGTTACTCCCATCAAATAGAGGTGGCCTTGTGAATGATTGACTCTTGGCAAATGCAGGGGTACAAGTTTGTTGGGATGCCATATATAAGATCTCTTTGGTTTAAACTCAAAGACCTGCTCTGATACCACTTGTTGGTCTCGAGTTTATGACTATTACCCAAGAGGGGAGGGGTAAATTGGGTATTTTAAAATTTATACTTAAACAGAAAATTTCCCCCCTATTTAGTTTAATCCCCTTAATGAAATAAATGAAAAATATGGAGAGAATAAAGTAGTAAAAGCAAATATGCAAACCACAGTAGTAGACACAGATTTTATAGTGGTTTGGGCAACCTTCCCTACTCCACTCTTCCAAGCTCACACCCGTTGTGACTTGGGTTCCACTATTGTATTTGTCAAATACAACGAGAGCAGCAACTCTCTTCTAGATTCCAGCTCTAAGGTGCTTGCACAAAAGACTGCACAAGTAGGTGACAAGTCACACTCAAATCACAACTCTACATTGCTTTCACTTGGTTCAAATCACCAATATCAAACTAAGTAACAAATATAGATAAAGAATCAAATAAAATAAACTACACTTTACAAGTTGTGTAGGCAGATTTCAGCTTGTGAAAAAACTTGTAGAAAAATAGATTTGATAAGCGATGTAGCTTTCAGCAAGTTGGAGCAAAGTTCTTCACTTGAAACTTGTGTTGGTCACTTAATACTTGGAGAGGATGGTAGTTGATCACAGCAAATGCTTTCTCTAACCTATAGCACATTCACTTGAATGCTCTTTTATAATGACGGAATTAATTCGAACGTTCGGAGGTAGATGGTGTGCATTTAATGCGCCAACGTTAAAATTTTTCCGACCATTGCGACTCAAGTCGCATGTAGAGTCGACTTCGGATGCGACTTCACCCTAGTCGCAGACTGGAGTCGAATTTGGTTGCGACTTCGGTCTCCAGCATCTTCAAGTTCCACTTCAGGTCGACTTGGTCTTGGACTTGACCAATGTCACAGGTGAAGTCGACTATGGGTGCAACTTCACTTTCTGTATGAACATGATGGAGCTCAAATTTCTTTGTAAGCGATATTGATTGCTTTTTATTCATCTCATAACTCATTCTTCCATTAATACTCTTGATCTTGAAAGTTTAATCTTGGAACTTAGCTTGTTCATCTTCTCTTGGAAGCATTGTCTTCATGGCCATGAACTTAGAATAATTTGCTTTTCTTGATTTTACAGTCCATAGATGTAGCAAATGATTTTCCCTTGAATGATATACCATCTTTAATGATTATTTCATGAATATTTGCTTGTTTGGACTGTATATATGTCTTCATCTTGACTCAAGTCGGATGCCTTGGTTGACTCGGGGTCCAACTTCACTCAAGTCGCATGTGGAGTCGACCTGAGAATGCGACTTTACCTAAGTCACATATGGAGTCGACTTCGATTGCGACTTCACTTGTCTTGGTTTCCAATTTCAGCGCTGGAAGGTTTGAGCATCTGAAGTCGATAGTGGAGTCGACTTAGGTCTGCGACTTCACCCAAGTCGCAGCTGGAGTCGACTTGGACTGCGACTTCACCTGTCTTGGTTCCCAATTTCAACGCTGGAAGGTTTTACCCCATCTGAAGTCGATCTTGGAGTTGACTTGGGTATCGACTTCACTCAAGTCGATGGCTAAGTCGACTTGGCTTTGCGACTTGGTCTGCCAAGTTTTGAAATCTAAGTTTTTAGCCTTTAACTAATTTTAATAAATCTCATTAGTACTCAAATCAATCTCAAATTGAGTTGTTAATCATCAAAACATGGATTGTGCTTAATTTGCCATTGATTCCAATAGGGTGTTGCTATAAACTCGGGACCAACAATTTTCCTTGCTTGGGATGATTGTAAACTTGATTTTAACGAGAATTGAAATCATGTGTATGGGCTGAATCTTCCTATGGTGGGAGATGTGTAGGATTTGATATCATAGACTATGTTATTTGGTCTTCTTGTGCTTAAATGAGAAAATAATTGTGCGGTAGCTTATCTTTGCAACCTTGTAAATTGATTGAATATTCAAATTCATGCTTGGAAAAGTAGGATTTGAATAAGATCCATATATAAGGCATAGTTTTTCCAACTCTTGTTTGTATTGGATGTTAATATGGATAGGAATATACCTATTAACCCCGTGTCTTGATTAGATTATGTGATTATCAACCTTATTTTACTTAGGTGCATAAGAACATAGTAAATAACTAAAATATGATTAGGTTTGTATGTGTTGAGAGACATATATGAATATAAATGAACTTCAGTTAGTAATTTCTGCATAATTAACTTAAAAAGGAACTAATCTAATATTGCTCTGAGTCAATGAATTCATACTTCAATCTATCTTATTCATCTCAAGGCAAAATCTCTTGCAACCACTCTATTGTGGTTTAGTTTAGTTAAATTTATTTCATCTCTTTAAATACAAATTCTATTCAATTTGCTAATTCACATAAGTCAATTGAATTTTCAGGTGCTAATCCGTTTAATACAATCCTCGTGGGAACAATACTCTACTCACTCTTTATTACTTGATCGGCACATATACTTGCGTTAAAACGAGCATTTTTATTAGACATATACGCACCTCGTTAGTTGCCGGTCACACGATGTGGCATCCCGACCTGAGCGTCACAACATGTGTCATACTCCAGGATCATTTATTAATTGGTAAACATGAGCAAGATTGTTTCTCTGTCACACGACAGACTTATATCATGCATATCCGTTTATAATTTACTCCATAGGAGTTTATCTCATGGCACTTAATCATTTTTACCAATTTGCTCATCTTAGTCATCATCAAGCCCATATATACACATTCGACATTTATTTTCTATACATCATTTCCATCATATAACATAAAACTTTATAACATTCATATCATGTTATAATATACATTCATCACCCATCATCATTTTTTTCAATATATTGACATATCTCATTTCACATAACATCCAAAACGTATAATTCCATAGAGATGCAACAAATTTGCAACATTCATTCCATAAAATATTATCCTTTATATAGCTGCATACAAAGGAATACAAGAGTTATTTTTTCTTCATTTAATTTGTCTTTTTCTTTTATAGCCATCCTTGCACCTGTCTTAAGATTTGGAAAACAAATCATGAGTATTAACTCAGTAAACAAGTCGCATAGTTTTCAGAAAAAGTTTTCCTTGTATAAATATTTTTGAATAACCAACATCATACCCAGCGTGGGTATATCATGAATAATACAAACGCATTATTATCAACATAATATGAACATCATAAGATGGTATGCTAGCTAGGCGACCATCCCATTATCCTGCTCCCATCTTAGGGAGGGTGCCGCCGGCCTTTGGCCTATTTTAGCGCCTTAGTCACACTAAAGAGGGACAACCAGTCCGCTTACACCTCTAAAGTAGACCTAGTACCTTGTGCACCATGAACATAGACATGCTAGCATAGTTTTCATGAATATCCATTTGAACCATAATTTCTCAACACAACTTTAATGAAATAGTATTCAAGTCATTTTGCAAGAGTTATAGGGATTGTCATCCTTAAATAATTCCAAAAGCATTTAAACAACCATTTGCAAGATATATTTCAAAGCATTTAAATATCAATTTGCAACATATTGTCAACATTTTAAGAAAGCAAGCTTTTCAAAAGTTTGCTTGCTTACCTGAATTCACTTCAGTCCCTTTCTTCAACTTGTTACTTGCCTTTGCCTATGTACATGAGAATGACATTTCATTCGTATATTTCATTCGTGTACATAAAATTTCATATGCTTGCACATCTTATAGTTTTTCAACCCACATAATTTACATCAACTTACGTAACCCACTTTTCTTTCAAGTTCGGTGTCGATTTTACCAATTTACACATTGGTGTGCTTGTGCTTCCATAGCAACCATTATTTTCATTTTAATACCCTTATTTAGGGTAAGTTTTCACATTCATCACAACCATTAAGGTTAACCCAACATATGGAAGTTTATTACTTCCCATTTATTCTTAAACAACCATTCTTTACATTTTCACATTAATGCCCTTTCAAGGCCTCTATTTATGAGTTAGGGCTACTAATTAAAATCTCAAAATTTTGTGTGAAACCCAGCTTCTTTAGACAATACACATATTACCTAGGGTCGTAAACCCTAGATTTTTGTAATAATTCTTATGATGAATAAAAATTCATTCGTAAATATGTGTATTAGAATGAAGCAATTAAGGATTTAATCCACGTGAATAGTGCATGTGAATAGTAACCCAGGGATTAAGACACGTGATTAAGAGTTAATCAATTGGATTAACCTAATCACAAAAAGGCGAAAAAGGAGATTTATGAACTAAAGGACAAAACAGCAATACTTTTTAATATTTTAAGAAAATTTTCGATTTTAGTGGAAAATAAAGAGAAAATAAAGAAAAATTCATAAATTGCAATCCGGACGTTGGATTTAGATGAAATTTTTTATGGATGGTTAAAAATTTATGATGAACAAGATGAATGGTGTAAGATGTGATGAAAATCATCAATTAAGGGTCAAGATGAAACGTCATTTGGAGATTAAAAAGGTAGCCCACCTTTTTCATTAATTATCTTTGACTTTTGGATTAAATTTAATTAATTAAAAATCAAAATAATTAATGCAAAATCAGCACAAATGCCAAGGAGGGCAGGGGCGTGCAATGGGGGAGGACTTTTGGGCCAAAATCCAATGGCCTAAAATCATCCTCATCAAGAATCAACGGTTGAGATTTAATTAGCTTAAAATAATTAATTTTAATAAATCAAAAATCATTAATAAATAGGGTTTCTAGTGGGCTTGAGCTGATGTAGGGTGGCTGCACATTTCTCTACACAATTTATGGAAATTGGAAAAATATATTTAGAATTAAATACCTTGAGCAAGGGGGTAAATTATAATTTAATGAAAAATCAAAAACTATAAAAGGGGGAGCATGCTTGAACGACCAAACCATCCCACACCTTCCCAAGCTTGAGCAAAGCTCACTCCCACACACCCCCACACGTCCCAAGTGAGGAAGGAGAGAAGGAGAGAAGGAGAAGAGAGAGAAAGAGAGGAAGGAAGAAGCCTATCTTCACTTGAGGAAAGAGAATTCTACCTGAATTTCTTTTGAATGATAAGTGGGGTAAAACCATGCTTATATAATGCCTAAGCATAAGAAAATAAGTATAGTTATGCTGCTTAATTGGAATTATGCCAAAACATCAAAAATTTGGAGCGAGGATAAAGCATTCGGGAAAATCATGCATAAAATGAGTAAATAATGCTCCAATATTGCTAAATGATGATTTGGGATGAATGTTTATGATAGTTATGATGTTGGAATGATGATATATTAATCTCATGATTTTTGGATTTAAGGATTATGCTTAAGAGAAATTATGATGAATTTTAGTATATGGAGAAAATGATTTAATTGGCCAAGTTAATGATGATAAATTCAAAATTCATGAATTTTTCCATGATATACTAAACATAAGCTATGCCAAAGAATTTTTTATCTTTGAAGAAAATGTCAATTTTTGGAACCCATGAACAGTAACTTTCAACGCTGTGAACAGAAACTGCTACAGTAAACGTGAACAGTTAACCGCGTGATTTTGAAGAAAATTTGAGATTAATATTTATATTATAAGGATGAAATTTTTGAAGAACCTATGGATAAAATCCGTATAAGGAGATAATGACCAAATACTATAAAACATACATGGGAAGCAACCTGAATGGAATGAATGAAATGTCCTTTTTTCCTTGAATAGGAAAAGGGAAAGAAAAGGTCGAGGACACCGACTGAGGAGGTAAGGAAGTTATATGCTTTCTAAAATGTTTCTAAATGATTGCAAATTATTAGCTCACATGTTTTATGAATTATATTTAAGGATGACCATTCCTATAATGCTTTATATGAAATGATTGCTAACTTCTTGTTAAATGTTTTTATAAAATGTTTATGAGTTGTAAATATCATGCTGACACGTGTATGTAAATGAGCATGGTGTACGAGGAATAGGTCATAGTTGAGGTAGTGAGCGGACCAAATGTCCCCCTCTCTATCGCTAAGTCGCTTATATAGGCCCAGGCCGGCGGCGATCTCCCTGAGATGGGAGTATGTATGGGATGGGCGCCTAGCTAGAGTCGCATCCAAATGAATGTCATGAATGCTATGGATGCATTGCACTTGCATTTTATGAATGCATGAAAAAGATTGAAAAATTATGTATGGCTTGCTTACTGAGTATTATGACTCACCCATGTTTTTCAAACGTCAAACAGGAAATAATGAGGAAGGTAGCATGCAAAATGACATGCAGATATAAATGTTGTATATGATAATGTTTATGTAAAGACAATGATAAAGATCTTAATGTGGAAAAAATATCTTTCTAGTTAGAAGAATGATGATGTTTATGTACAAACAAAAATCATAACGTTGATATGTAAAGTATATTACAAGTTGAACGAATGATGATAATTCTCCATGTATTGATGTTATATATATATATATAAATCCATCCGTGTGATCAGGGCAACAATGCTGAGTTGCGTTGACCAATCAAAAATGGTCTTGGAGTAAGGCTTCTAGGCACCCCGGTTCGGGGCGTCACAAAAGTTGGTATCAGAGCATGGATTGGTAAATAGGCAAAAAAGGAAAGAAATGATTAAGTTACAATACATGAAATCATGATTATGATTTATTGATTTATCATTGATGATCTATACGTAGATGGCAGATAAAGGAAAGGTTGCATTAAGTGCAAGGGAATTAGAGGAGGAACAAGAAAGGGAACAAGCTCGAGAAAGAGTTGATAGATGGTTAGCATCTCAAGAACGTCTAACCATGAGACCCCCAATTCCCACTAGATACCAGGATCAACTTCTATCATATATTAGAGGACCAGAAGCACGTCGCCCTCCAGTACCTATAATCTTCTCTAGCCAACCACCAGGGTTTCCAGTATTACCTGAAACCCACCAGGTAGAGTCCTTTAGCAAGGCACTTGCACTCCCAGACTCTCTAGTATACACTCCAGTTTCTCCCAAATACACCCCAGCCAGCCCACTGCCTAGGCCATCGATGGTCACCGATTGGGTCGCTGAGGAAGACTTAGAAAGGTATTGGCAAAGGAGAGTTGCCCCAGTTCCAACTAATCCAAGGCCATGGTTCAGATTTGATGCCGGATACATTCAGTTCCGATATGGAACACCATGGGCTCAGATAGACTGCAGGGAAAGAGAGGCTGCCCAGGAACGCCGGGAAGCTTTAGCAAGGGTAGAAGAAGTGATGGAGCAACCCCCTCCTAAACAGCCTGGTGAGGTTATTCTAAGGGTCATAAAGTTAGAGGTACTACCTGAAGCCCCACCTGCCACCCCTCCAGGAGTTGATGATGAGGACCCTATAGAGTGGTCTGATAGTGAAGAGGAAGATGAGAACCCAGGACCTCGAGACTGGTCTGATACCAGTACGGTTACTGAGGAACGCACACAAACATCGTTTAGTCTTAGAAGGTTTCTAAGGTTAAGGAGAAGGGGATGTTAAAAAGGGAGTGGAGTCAGGAAGACACAACCACCACCAAGACATCTTATTTTTCTTTTTATAAATATGTAAATATTGTCAAAAACAGGTACATAAGGCTAAGCTAGCCTATATACAAAGGTTTGACAAATGTATAAAGGTTTGCTGACAATGTATAATATATGTGAATTATATGATCATGTGACTATGTGTTTGAATTTTTTTGACTAAGTGTATTATGATAAATATTGATGATATAGTAATGAATGTTTTATGAAGTTGAAAATGTCAATCACTAGATCTAAAGCAAGAGCTAACAAGGGAAAGGCCCTAATGGAGGAATCAGTTGATCAAGCAAGAGGCGAGTCTAGTAAAAGGAATAATAGGGCAGAATCCAAAGAGCAGCCCTCTAGGACCCGCCCACGACAAGAGGGAAGCTTCAGACCTCAAGCAGAGGTCAATATTGTAAGGACCAGGTATTTTATTTTATTTTCATTATAACCCTTCTTTATTTATGATTAGTGTGTGATTGTTAAGCACTATAACTATTTTTTCCCCTTCGCAGAGTAGGTACGGGGTTCACGGGGGTCAAGGGGGCAGCGCCCCCGGAGAAATTTTTAATTATTAAGTTATAGGAGCGGGGAATTAAATTACTAATTGTGACTAGACCCGACCCATGGCCCGACCCGACTCAATGGATTCTATTAATATAAGCGGCCCGCGCTCTAGGGCTTCATTTCCCATTTCGCGCCCGACCGTGTTTTCTTCTTCTCCTCTTCTGGTTCTTCGCTCCTTTTCTACTTTCTCTTCCACTCAGTTCGAACCACCTGTGATCTCTTGAGGGAAACTATACCAACTACCTTGAAGGTCATAGATCCGAGTCCAGGAAGCTCCAAGGCTCCGAATTTCTGCAGTCCACATCTAGAGTTGCTGTCTTGGGAGGGATCACGGTCAAGGTAAGTAAATGTCGCCCCTTCTCGATTTAGTGATGAAATTTTATGTTAAACGCGATGTGAGGCTAGAGGGAATGTATAGCTTCTAACGACTCCATGGTATTAGGCGTAGAGTTCGTAACAGTTAGGGTTCATGGGGAATTTACTTTGAATGCGCGATTTCTATGATGTAAAAGACTTCTTAGCAGTTTTTATATTGTTGGAATGTGACGTGAATTGATTTGCCCCAATCGAGAGTATGAATTGAAGGTTCTTTCATTTCGCACCTATCATGTGTTTGATAAAATACTTGTGTGACAGATCTATGTGTTGAATCTGAATTGTGTTGATGTTGTATGCGTGGTTTACGACGTGTTTCATTGTCTGTTATGTATGATGTGTTATCTCAAATAGTTGGTTGTAAGGGTTGTTCATGGCCCCTGATTGACATGAGGAGAGGGTTATTCATGGCCCTTGATGGACATGAGTAGATGATTGGTTGTATTATTCAATTTGTGTGTATGGTTATATGCATACGATCTTGGGAGTGGGTATTGGACCCATGTGTATTAGCTTCATCACTATATGAGTATCCATCATTATGCTTATTTCCACTTTGTGCTAACCACTATCTACTTACTGGGTCTATTTAGACTCATATCATTTGCTATTGTGCTTTTAGATCGCAGGTCAGAAGGGGAACTTAAGGATGGGACAAGTTGAAGATCAAACATGAGAGACCCTAGCACAATATGTTAATTTCAGTTCTTTTAGATTTGTGCTCTTTTTGATAATCATATATGTAGACAATTATTTAGGCGGATTCGCTTTGACAACTATAATGTATTTGGTATTTCAGATTGGATTATTATCCTTGTTGATGCACATATGCCTGGCTATTATATCTGTTTGATGTGTAAGGAAAATATTTAATGATTTCCTTCTATATGAATGTTCTTATTATATGAAGATGCAAGTATATAAATAGGATTGAATGTTACAGATGGAAATGTTATGAATATCAGGTCATGTATTCCATATTACCCCTTGTATGTTATGGGGAGATGCTGCCGAATTTTTCTTAGATTGTGTAGTACTCATTGACTAGTTCTTGAGTAATTCTTGGAATGGGGTGTTACAAATATAGAAGATAGGATAGCTGCAGCAGTCAAGAAAGCCATGCAACAATGGATAGTCCAGGCCGCTGGTATGCTACGCGGGATATGGAACTAGTAGGAAAAGGATGGGGAAAGACCAGGCCCCTCGTCCAACCCTGGCACGTCAAGGGGGATGGAGGACAGTCTTCTTGAGGCCGACAGAAAGGCTATCAATGCCTTTCTTGCCCAACGCCCGCCTAAGTTTGCAAGGGAACCGGACCCCTCATTGCAGAGTAGTGGATTACAAAAATCAAAAAGCTATTCTGGATATCACCCTGCAATGATCAGCAAAAGGTCTTATGTGCCACCCACCTGCTGATAAAAGACACCTATGAATGGTGGGAAATGTTGATGGTCACCATGCCACATCTCGAGCAAGTTACATGGCATGAATTTTTGGAAGAATTTAACAAAGAATATCTTCCTGTAGGGCTACAGAGCAAGAGGGTAATAAAGATTGAGAAACTTTACCAAGGCAGGATGACAGTCAGGGAATATGCCACAAAGTTCAATGCCTTGGTAAGATACGTGTCATGGATTGCCAATGTGCCAGAAAATAAGGTACAAAGGTTCCAAAGGGGATTAAGGCCCCAGCTGAGAGAGGGGTTAGCCCCATTATTAATAAAAGACTATGCCTCTAGCATCGAGAGGGCTAGGGCACTGGAAATGGAGTCAATGAGGACTCAAGAGCTTAGGCAAGCTCAGAAATAATTCTTTACAGCCTCCAAGGAAGGCAAGGCTAATAAAGGAAAAGTAATCGCCGGGAGGAAGAAGATCGGCGACAAGGTAAAAAGCACCTCGACCTACAAAACTTGCCACAGAAGCCATTCAGGCGAATGTTTACAAGGATCAGGGAAATGCTACAAATGTGGCCAAGTTGGTCACATGGCCCGGGACTACGGGACCGCTGAAGCCAAAATAATAAAGTGCTTCATCTGTGGTCAAGTTGGACACATTTCACCCAACTGTCCAAATAAGCCACAGGGAGCACCTGCCCGAGGGAGGCCAGCCCAGCAAAAGGTCCCCGCCATCGCCAATCGACTTGGTACTGCTGTTAACCCAGTGCGTGGCCAAGCCCTCACCCAAACAGAGTCACAGGAGATGGAGGAAAAAGTGATTACAGGTATGATTTACATTTTAAGAAATCCTGCAGTAGCTTTATTTGATTCTGGAGCTACGCATTCATTTATATCATACCAATTTGTAACCACATACGCACTCCGGGTAGAAGAAACTAGTAGTGCCATACATGTAGAATTCCCAGTATATAGATTGATAAACATAAATCAAGTATGTAAAGGATGCCCTATCAGGATAGGATCAAAAATATTAGAAGCAAATCTCATCCTATTACCAATGACAGAGTTTGATGTCATACTAGGGATGGATTGGCTAAGTCATTGGGGTGCAACAATTGACTGCAGGAATAAAAAAGGTACAATTTGAAGCATCAAAGGATGAAATAGAGATCAGTAAAATAAGATAGCCAGAAAACACAATAAGGATGATATCAGCTATCAAAACAGCTAAGCTAATACGCCAACAATGTACAACCTATCTGCTATCTATAAACACAATAAAAAGAGATGGGGTACCTATGGAACAAATTCCAGTGATAAAAGAATTTCTAGATATTTTTCCAAAAGAGCTATGTAATTTACCACCGAAAAGAGAGATAGATATGGAAATAGAAATTATCCCAGGGACAACTCCAATATCTAAGGCCCCATATAGGATAGCACCAGCCGAATTGGCTGAGTTGAAAATACATATCCAAGATTTATTAAATAAAGGGTTTATTAGACCCAGTGCATCACCTTGGGGAGCTCCAGTACTATTTGTAAGGAAAAAGGATGGGAGTTTGAGACTCTGTATTGATTACAGAGAATTGAATAAAGTAACAGTAAAAAATAAGTACCCACTCCCAAGAATAGATGATCTCTTTGATCAGTTAAAAGGAGCTTCTACATCCATAAAACAGCATTCAGAACAAGATATGGGCATTATGAATTCTTGGTCATGCCATTTGGACTAACGAATGCCCCACTGTGTTTATGGATATAATGAACAGAATTTTTTGAGAATTTTTGGTGGTATTCATTGATGACATATTGATTTATTCAAAGACTGAAGCAGAACATGAGAAACATCTAAGGATAGTGTTAGAAATTCTCTGAAGGGAGAAATTATATGCTAAATTCAACAAATGTGAATTTTGGTTAAAACAGGTAGTTTTTCGCGGCTACATTATATGCGAGAAGGGAGTACAGGTAGATCCTCAAAAGATTGAGGCAATAACGAAGTGGCCACAACCAACAAATATCACAGAAATAAGAAGCTTTCTAGGGCTAGCTGGCTACTACAGGAGATTTGTGGAAGGATTCTCACAATTGTCAGCTTCACTCACAAAGCTGACAAGGAAAGGAGTTAGGTATGAATGGACACAGGAATGTGAGAATAGCTTCCAAGAGTTAAAGAAAAGACTAGTAAAAGTGTCAATTCTAACACTACCTACGAAAAAGGAAGGGTTTGTGATCTATAGTGATGCCTGAAAGAAAGGATTAGTATGTGTACTAATGTAAAATGGAAAAGTTATATCATACGCATCCAGGCAACTCTAGCCAAATGAGGTAAACTATCCAACCATGACTTAGAATTGGCAGCAGTAGTCTTTGCCTTAAAAATTTAGAGACATTATTTGTATGGAGTTAAATGTGAGGTTTATACTTATGACGAAAGCCTCAAGTACATTTTTACTCAAAAGGAGTTAAATACGAGGCAAAAAAGATAGCTCGAGTTACTTAAGGATTATGACCTCAACATTTTATATCATCCAATGTAGTATCCGATGCGCTAAGTAGAAATATTAGCTTAGCACATCTCATCACAAAGAAAGAAGGGCTACTACAAGAATTGAGACAACTAGAATTAATTGTAAGCCCACCTGGTGTACAAGTTAGATTGTCTCAATTACAAATCCAGTCGAATTTATTTGAGCAAATTAAAATAGCTCAACAAGAAAATGGAGATTTAAAAAGTTATGTTGAGAAAATGATCAAGAAAAATCCCAATGAAGATATACAAGATGAACATGGAATATACAGATATAGGGGTTGTCTGTGTATACTCAATCAAAAAGAAATCAAGGAATAGATATTGAAAGAAGCACATTTCTCTCCATTTTCGATGCATCTAGGTAGCACCAAGATGTATCAAGACATCAAAAAAAAGTATTGGTAAAATAACATGAAGAGAGAAATTGCTGAGTATGTGGCTAAGTGCTTAACATGCCAAAGGATTAAGGCTGATCACCAAAGGACTCCTGGAAAGTTACAGTCGCTAGAAGTCCCAGAATGGAAATGGGATAATATCACCATGGATTTTATTGAAGGGTTGCCAAGAACCCAAAATGGGAATGATGCTATATGGGAAATAGTTGATAGATTATCAAAGGTAGCTCATTTCCTAGACATCAAGAAAAATTTTACTGCTGAGCGATTGGCTAAAATTTATTATAAGGAGATAGTAAGACTACATGGAGTACCTAAGTCAATAGTTTCTGATCGAGATTCTAGTTTTACATCTCGATTTTGGAAAAGCTTACATCAAATCTTAGGTACACAGCTAAAATTCAGTACGACATTTTCATCCTCAAACTGATGGGCAGACGGAAAGAGTAAATCAAATAGTTGAGGATATGATAAGGATGTGCATAGTAGAATTTGGAGGATCATGGGATGAATACTTAAGTATGACAGAATTTGCTTATAACAATAGTTATTAACCAAGCATTCAAATGGCTCCGTTTGAAGCATTGTATGGACGGAAATGTAGAACTCCTCTAAACTGGGATGAAGTCGGAGAAAGAAAGTTAGCTCCAGACCTATAAAAAAGAATGGCAGAAAAGGTCCAAGTGATTCGCCAGTGTATACTTACAGCCCAAAACAGGCAAAAGAGTTACACTGATTGCAAAAGAAGGGATTTGAATATCCAAGTTGGGGATCATGTGTTTGTCAAAGTAACGCCATTCAAAGGAGTCACCCGGTTTGGAAAGAAAGGAAAACTGAACCCAAGATACGTCGGGCCCTTTGAAGTTTTGGAAAAGATAGGCAACCTAGCCTATAGAATAGCCCTGCCTCCAGCTCTAAGTGCCATCCACAATGTGTTTCACATCTCCATGCTAAGAAAATATGTTTCTGATCCTACCCAGGTGTTGATAACAGAAAATTTGCCAATCCAAGAACATTTGAACTATGAGGAAAGACCGATCAAAATATTGGATTTCAAGATCAAGAAGCTTCGGAACAGAGAGATTGAGTATGTAAAGGTACAATGGAATCGATATTCAGAGTCCGAAGCAATTTGGGAGCTACGAGAAGAGGTCAAAAAGAAATATCCTCAATTGTTCAAGGAAAGATAAGTTTCGGGATGAAACCTATTATAAGGGGGGGAGGATTGTGAAACCCAACTTCTTTAGACAATACACATATTACCTAGGGTTGTAACTCTAGATTTTTGTAATAATTTTTATGATGAATAAAAATTCATTCGTAAATATGTGTATTAGAATGATGCAATTAGGGATTTAACCCATGTGAATAGTGCACGTGACTATTAACCCAGGGATTAAGACACGTGATTAAGAGTTAATCACTTGCATTAACCTAATCACAAAAAGGCGAAAAAGGAGATTTATGAACTAAAGGACAAAACAGCAATACTTTTTAATATTTTAAGAAAATTTTCGATTTTAGTGGAAAATAAAGAAAAAATAAAGAAAAATTCATAAATTGCAATCCGGACGTTGGATTTAGATGAAATTTTTTATGGATGGTTAAAAATTTATGATGAACAAGATGAATGGAGTAAGATGTGATGAAAATCATCAATTAAGGGTCAAGATGAAACGTCATTTGGAGATTAAAAAGGTAGCCCACCTTTTTCATTAATTATCTTTGACTTTTGGATTAAATTTAATTAATTAAAAATCAAAATAATTAATGCAAAATTAGCACAAATGCCAAGGAGGGCAGGGGCGTGCAATGGGGGAGGACTTTCGGGCCAAAATCCAATGGCCTAAAATCATCCTCATCAAGAATCAACGGTTGAGATTTAATTAGCTTAAAATAATTAATTTTAATAAATCAAAAATCATTAATAAATAGGGATGCTAGGGGGCGTGAGCTGATGTAGGGTGGCTGCACATTGCTCTACACAATTTATGGAAATTGAAAAAATATATTTAGAATTAAATACCTTGAGCAAGGGGGTAAATTATAATTTAATGAAAAATCAAAAACTATAAAAGGGGGAGCATGCTTGAATGACCAAACCATCTCACACCTTCCCAAGCTTGAGCGAAGCTCACTCCCCCACACCCCACACGTCCCAAGTGAGAAAGAAGGAAGGAGAGAAGGAGATGAGAGAGAAAGAGAGGAAGGAAGAAGCCTATCCTCACTTGAGGTAAGAGAATTCTACCCAAATTTCTTTTGAGTGATAAGTGGGGTAAAATCATGCTTAGATAATGCTTAATCATAAGAAAATTTGTATACTTATGCTGCTTAATTGGAATTATGCCAAAACATCAAAAATTTGGAGCGAGGATAAAGCATTCGGGAAAATTATGCATAAAATGAGTAAATAATGCTCCAATATTGCTAAATGATGATTTGGGATGAATTTTTATGATATTTATGATGTTGGAATGATAATATATTAATCTCATGATTTTTGGATTTAAGGATTATGCTTAAGAGAAACTATGATGAATTTTAGTATATGGAGAAAATAATTTAATTGGCCAAGTTATTGATGATAAATTCAAAATTCATGAATTTTCACATGATATACTAACCATAAGCTATGCCAAAGTATTTTTTATCTTTGAAGAAAATGTCAATTTTTGGAACCCATGAACAATAACTTTCAACGCTGTGAACTGCTACAGTAAACATGAACAATAATCTTCTATAGTAATCATGAACAGTGATTTTGAATAGTAACTATGAACAGTGAACAGCGTGCTTTTGAAGAAAATTTGAGATTAATATTTATATTATAAGGATGGAATTTTTGAAGAACCTATGGATAAAATCCGTATAAGGAGATAATAACCAAATATTATAAAGCATACATGGGAAGCAACCTGAATGGAATGAATGAAATGTCCTTTTTTCCTTGAATGGGAAAAGGGAACGAAAAGGTCAAGGACACCGACTAAGGAGGTAAGCAAGTTATAAGCTTTCAAAAATGTTTCTAAATGATTGCAAATTGTTTGCTCACATGTTTTATGAATTATATTTAAGGATGACCATTCCTATAATGCTTTATATGAAATGCTTGCTAACTACTTGTTAAATATTTTTATAAAATGTTTATAATTTGTAAATATTATGCCGGCATGTGTATGTAAATGAGCATGGTGTATAAAGAATAGGCCATAGTTGAGGTAGTAAGTGAATCGGATGTCCCTCTCAAATGCAATGCATACATAGCATTCATGACATTCCTTTGGATGCGACGCTAACTAGGCGCCCATCCCATACATGCTCCCATTTCATGGAGGTCGCCGCCGGCCTGGGCCTATTAAGCGACTCGGCAATAGCGAGGGGGACATCCGGTCCGCTTACTACCTCGACTAAGACCTATTCCTCGTGCACATGCTCATTTACATACACATGCCGGCATGATATTTGCAAATCATAAATAATTTCATAAAAAGCATTTAATAAATAATTTAACAAAGCAAACTTCAGTTCATGTAAAGCAGTTATAGGTATGACCAACCTTAAATAAATTTCATAAAGCAATTTACAACAATTTACAACCATTTTGGAAATAATTTGCAAAAGATATAACTTGCTTATCTTCTCAGTGGGTGTCTTCGACCTTTTCTTTTCCTTTTCCTATTCAAGGAAAAAAGATAATTTTATTTCTTCTATTCAAGCTGCTTCCCATGCATGCTCTATAATATTTGGGCATTATTTCTTTATATAGATATTTTTATCCATAGGTTCCTCGAAATTTCCATCCTTATATTTAAATATTAATCTCAAATTTTCTCCAAAATTACGCAGTTTACTGTAGCAAATCACTATAGTGTTCATCCGAGTTACTGTTCATAGAGACATGGTTACTGTTCATGAGTTCCAAAAATTGATATTTTTTCCAAAAATAAAAAATACCATGACATACCTTATGCCTAGTATATCATAGGACATTTCATACATTTTGAATTTATCATCATTTACTTGGCGAAAAAAAATCATTTTCTCCATATACTAAAAATCAACATAAATTCACTTAAGCATAATCCTTAATTCCAAAAATCATGAAATTAATATATGATCATTTCAACATCATATTTATCATAATCATACATCCCAAATCATCATTTATCAATTTTGGAGCATTATTTTCGCATATCATATGCTATCTTTCCTGAATACCCTATCTTCGCTCCAAATTTTTGATGTTTTGGCATAATTCCATTTAAACATTATATCTATACTAATTTTCTCATTATTAGGAATTATTTAAGCATGGTTTTACCTTACTTAACATTCAAAAGAAATTTGAGTAGAAATTACTTACCTGAAGTGGAGATACTTCTCTTTTTCTCACACTTTCTCTCCCCAACCTTCTATTCTTCTTTCTACTCAAGACTAAAACGTGTGGGGATGGGAAATGAAGTTGCTCAAGTGATTTTTGAGCTTGGGATGGCTGTGAATTCGTCCAAGGCATGCTCCTCTATTTATAGTGCTTCAAATTTCATGAATTTGCATTTTACCCCCTCTAGCTCAAGGTGTAAAATTGCAAATGTGTTTTTTTTTTATTTCCAAAGATGCCTTGAGCCAAGAGCAGCCACCCTAGGCCTGCTCCAGCCCCCCTATAGAAGCCCTAATTTCTACCTATTTTTTATTTTTAAAATTAATTAAATTAAGCTAAATTAATCCTAGCCATCGAACTTTGATTCGGATGAATTTTGACCATTTATTTTGGTCAAGATACCCCCCTGCACGACCTGACATGTAGCTGCTTTGCTTTTAATTTTCTTATTTTTTTTATTTATTTATTTTAATTAAAAGTCAAATGCTTAATTAATGTAAAGTTGATTCACTTTTTCACTTTGTATTTGATGCTTCATCTTGACCTTTGATTTGTGATTTTCATCACATCTTAATCCATTCATCATGTCCATTATGAATTTTTAACCATCCATAAAAAATTTCATTGAATTCGGACGCCCGGATTGCAATTTATGAATTTTTTTCTATTTTTCCACAAAAATCCAAATTTGGATTAAAATATCAAAAAGAATTGCTATTCCGTCTTGTAGTGATTAAATCTCTATTTTTTCTTTTTGTGATTAATTTAATCCAAGTGATTAACTCTTAATCATGTGTCTTAATCCCCATTTACTATTCACGTGCACTATTCACAGGGTTAAATTCCTAATTGCATTATTTCAATCTCTAATACACATATCCATCAATATAATTCATGAATTTTCATTTATTCATAAAATAATTACAAAATTACAAATATCGAAATGACGCGTATATGGTAGAAATGACGCGTATACGGTTGGGGTTTCACAATTCTCTCCCCCCCTTACAATAGGTTTCGGGACGAAACCTATCTTTCCTTGAATAATTGAGGATATTTCCTTTCAACTTCCTCTCGTAACTCCCAAGTGGCTTCGGATTCTGAATATCGATTCCATTGAACCTTTACATACTCGATTTCCCTGTTCTGAAGCTTCTTGATCTTGGAATCCAGTACTTTGATTGGTCTTTCCTCATAGTTCAAGTGTTCTTGTATTGGCAAATTCTCTGCTATTAACACATGGGCCGGATCGGAGACATATTTTCGGAGCATGGAGATGTAAAACACATTGTGGATGGCACTTAGGGCTGGTGGCAGGGCTATTCTGTAGGCTAGGTTGCCTATCTTTTCCAGTACTTCAAAGGGCCCGACATATCTTGGGTTTAGCTTCTCTCTTTTTCCAAACTGGATGACCCCTTTGAATGGTGTTACTTTGACAAATACGTGATCCCCAACTTCAATATTTAAATTCTTTCTTTTGCAATCAGTGTAACTCTTTTGCCTGCTCTGGGCTATGAGTATACACTAGCGAATCATTTGAACTTTTTCTATCATTCTCTTTGAAAGGTCTAGAGCCAACTTTCTTTCTCCCACTTCATCCCAGTTTAGAGGAGTTCTGCATTTCCGTCCATATAAAGCTTCAAATGGGGTCATTTGAATACTTGCTTGATAATTGTTGTTATAAGAAAATTCTGTCATAGCCAAATACTCATCCCATGATCCTCAACTACTTGATTTACCCTTTCTGTCTGCCCATCAGTTTGATGATGAAATGCTGTGCTGAATTTTAGCTGTGTACCTAAGGTTTGATGTAAACTTTTCCAAAATCAAGACGTAAAACTGGAATCTCGATCGGAAACTATTGACTTAGGTACTCCATGTAGTCTCACTATCTCCTTATAATAGATCTTAGTCAGTCGCTCAGCAGTAAAATTTTTCTTGATAGCTAGGAAATGAGCTACTTTTGATAATCTATCAACTATTACCCATATAGCATTATTTTGATTTTGGGTTATTGGTAACCCTTCAATAAAATCCATAGTAATATCATCCCATTTCCATTCTGGGACTTCTAGCGACTGTAATTTTCTAGGGGTTCTTTGATGATCAACCTTAACCCTTTGACATGTTAGGCACTTAGCCACATATTCAGCAATTTCTCTCTTCATATTATTCCACCAATACATCTTTTTGATGTCTTGATACATCTTGGTGCTACCTGGATGCATCCAACATGGAGAGAAATGTGCTTCTTTCAATATTTGTTCCTTTAGTTCCTCTTGATTGGGTATACACAAGCGACCCCTATATCTGTATATCCCATGTTCATCTTGTATGTATTCACTAGGATTTTTATTGATCATTTTCTCCAAATAATTCTTGAAATCCCCATTTTCTTGTTGAGCCATTTTAATTTGCTCAAATAAATTCGAATGGATTTGTAATTGAGACAATCTAACTTGTACCCCAGGTGGGCTTACAATTAGCTCTAATTGTCTCAATTCTTGTAGTAGCCCTTCTTCCTTTATGATGAGATGTGCTAAGCTAACATTTCTACTTAGCGCATCGGCTACTACATTGGCTTTGCCTGGATGATATAAAATGTCGAGGTCATAATCCTTTAGTGACTCGAGCCATCTTCTCTGCCTCATATTTAACTACTTTTGAGTAAAAATGTACTTGAGGCTCTTATGATCAGTATAGACCTCATATTTAACTCCATATAAATAATGTCCCCAAATTTTCAAGGCAAAGACTATTGCTACCAATTCTAAGTCATGGGTTGGATAGTTTACCTCATTTGGCTTGAGTTGCCTGGATGCGTATGATATAACTTTTCCATTTTGCATCAGTACATATCCTAATCCCTTCTTTGAGGCATCATTATAGATTACAAACCCTTCCTTCTTCGTAGGCAATGTTAGAATTAGTGCTTTTACCAATCTTTTCTTTAACTCCTGGAAGCTATTCTCACATTCCTGTGTCCATTCAAGCCTAACTCCTTTCCTTGTCAGCTTTGTGAGTGGAGCTGACAAGTGTGAGAATCCTTCCACAATCTCCTGTAGTAGCCAGCTAGCCCTAGGAAACTTCTTATTTTCGTGATATTTGTTGGCTGTGGCCACTTTGTTATTGCCTCAATCTTTTGAGGATCTACCTGTACTCCTTTCTCAGATATAATGTGGCCGAGAAAGGCTACCTGTTTCAACCAAAATTCACATTTCTTGAATTTAGCATATAATTTCTCCCTTAGGAGAATTTCCAATACTATCCTCAAATGTTTTTCATGCTCGTCTTCTGTCTTTGAATAAATCAATATATCATCAATGAATACCACCACAAATTGATCCAAAAATTCTCGAAAAATTCTGTTCATCATATCCATAAACACAGCTGGGGCATTCGTTAGTCCAAATGGCATGACTAAGAATTCATAATGCCCATATCTTGTTCTGAATGCTGTTTTATGGATGTCCTTTGGACATATCCTCAACTGGTGGTAACCTGACTGTAAATCAATTTTTGAAAATGTAAAAGCTCCTTTTAACTGATCAAAAAGATCATCTATTCTTGGGAGTGGGTATTTATTCTTAACCGTTACTTTATTCAATTCTCTGTAATCAATACAGAGTCTTAAACTCCCATCCTTTTTCCTTACAAATAGCACTGGAGCTCCCCATGGTGATGCACTGGGTCTAATAAACCTTTTATCTAATAAATCTTGAATTTGCACTTTCAACTTAACCAATTCGGCTGGTGCCATCCTATATGGGGCCTTAGATATTGGGGCTATTCCTGGAATAATTTCTATCTCCATATCCATCTCCTTTTCCGGTGGTAAGCTACATAGCTCTTTTGAAAAAATATCTGAAAATTCCTTTACCACTGGAATTTGATCCATAGGTACCCCATCTCTTTGTATTGTGTTTATAGAGACCAGATAAGTTGTACATTGCTGGCGTATCAGCTTAGCTTCTTTCATAGCTGATACCATCCTTATTGTGTTTTCTGGTTGTCTTATTTTACTGATCTCTATTTCATCTTTTGGTGCTTCAAATTGCACCTTTTTATTTCTACAATCAATTGTTGCACCCCATTGACTTAGCCAATCCATTCCTAGTATGACATCAAATTTTGTCATTGGTAATAGGATGAGATCAGCTTCTAATATCTTTATTCCTATCCTGATAGGACATGCCTTGCAGATTTGATTTATACTTGCCAACCTATATACTGGGGATTCTACATGTATAGTACTACTGGTTTCCTCTACTCGAAATGCGTGTGTGATTACGAATTGGTATGATATAAATGAATGCGTAGCTCCAGAATCAAATAAAGCTACTGCAGAATTTCTTAAAATGTAAATCATACCTGTAATCACTTTCTCCTCCATCTCTTGTGACTTCGTTCGGGTGAGGGCTTGGACACGCACTGAGTTGGTAGCAGTACCAGTTCGATTGGCGATGGCGGGGACTTTTTGCTTGGCCGACCTCCCTAGAGCTGGTGCTCCTTGTGGCTTATTTGGACAGTTGGGGCGAAATGTGTCCGACTTAACCACAATTGAAGCACTTTATTATTTTGGCTTTGTCCGTCCTGTAGTCCCGAGTCACATGCCCCGCTTGGCCACATTGTAGCATTTCTCGGTTCCTTGTAAACATTTGCCAGGGTGCTTTGTGTCTTGTCACCGATTTTCTCTCTCGGCGATTCCCCTTTTTCCTTTATTAGTCTTACCTTCCTTGGAGGCTGAAAAGAATTATTTTTGAGATTGCCTAAGCTCCTGAGTCCTCATAGATTCCATCTCCAATGCCCTAGCCCTCTCAATGCTAGAGGCATAGTCTTTTATTAATAATGGGGCTAACCCCTCTCTTAGCTGGGGCCTTAATCTCCTCTGAAACCTTTGTGCCTTATTTTCCGGCACATTGGCGATCCATGGAACATATCTTACCAATGCATTGAACTTTGTAGCGTATTCTGTAACCGTCATCCTGCCTTGGTAGAGTTTTTCAAATTCTATCACCCTTTGGCTTTGTAGCCCTACAGGGAGATATTCTTTATTGAATTCCTCCAAAAATTCATGTCACGTAACTTGCTCTGGATGTGGCATGGTTACCATTAGTGTTTCCCACCATTCATAAGCATCCTTTGTCAGTAGGTGGGTAGCACACAATACTTTCTGCTGATCATTGTAGGGCGATATCCTGAATAATTTATTAATTTCTGTGATCCACTGGTCTGCAATGAGGGGGTCTGGTTCCCCTGCAAATTTGGGCGGTCTCTGGGCAAGAAAGGCATTGATAACCTTTCTGTCGGCCTCAAGGAGACTATCCTCTACTCCCCTTAACGTGCCGGGATTGGCCGAGGGCCCAGGTCTTTCCCCGTCTCCTCTTGATGGCGGGGCCTGCTAGTTCCTTATTTCTTGCAAAAACCTAGTAGCCTGGGCTGTCCATTGATGCATAGCTTTTTCGTTGGCCGCAACAATTTTTTCTTCTATATTGACCTCTTCTTGAGGTCTTGAGCTTTCCTCTCACCGTGGGCGGGTTCTAGAGGATTGCTCCTCAGATTCTGCCTTATATGTTCTTTTGCTGGCTTTGCCCCTTGCTTGATCTACTGATTCTTCCATTGGGGCCTTGCCTTTGTTGGCTCTTGCTCTAGCTCTGGTGAGCGGCATTTTCAACTTCATGAAACATTTATTAGTATAACATCAATATTCATCAATAATAAATAAATCAATCATAATCACAATTTCATGTATTCTAATTTGATCATTTCTTTCCTTTTCTGCCTATTTACCAATTCATGCTCTGATACCAACTTCTGTGGCGCCCTGAACCGGGGTGCCTAAAAGCCTTACTCCGAAATTGTTTTTTATTAGTAAACGTGACTCAAGATTATTGCCCTGATCACACGGCAGGATTTTTTTTAATATATACAACATTAATACATGGAAAATTTCCATCATTCATTAAACATGAAATATATTTCATATATCACAGTTATGATAAAAAACTATTCCATAAACATTTTCATTGAAATAAAAATATTCATATCCATCTCCAAATTAACATCATTGTCTTTATATAAATATTCACATATACAACATTTATATCAAAACTGAATAACACTTTGCATGCTGCCTTCATCATCATTTCCTGTCTGTTGTTGAAAAAGCATGGGTGAGTAATAATACTCAGTAAGCAAGCCATCATAATTTTTTTAAAATTATTTTATGCATTTCATAAAATGCAAATGCAATGCATACATAGCATTCATGACATTCCTTTGGATGCGACCCTAGCTAGGCGCCCATCCCATACATGCTCCCATTTCAGGGAGGTCGCCGTCGGCCTGCGCCTATTAAGCGACTCGGCAATAGCGAGGGGGACATCCGGTCCGCTTACTACCTCGACTAAGGCCTATTCCTCGTGCACATGCTCATTTACATACACATGCCAGCATGATATTTGCAAATAATAAATAATTTCATAAAAAGCATTTAATAAATAATTTAACAAGGCAAACTTCAGTTCATGTAAAGCAGTTATAGGTATGGCCAACCTTAAATAAATTTCATAAAGCAATTTACAACAATTTGCAACCATTTTGGAAATAATTTGCAAAAAATATAACTTGCTTACCTTCTCAGTGGGTGTCTTCGACCTTTTCTTTTCCTTTTCCTATTCAAGGAAAAAGGATAATTTTATTTCTTCTATTCAAGCTGCTTCCCATGCATGCTCTATAATATTTGGGCATTATTTCTTTATATGGATATTTTTATCCATAGGTTCCTCAAAATTTCCATCCTTATATTCAAATATTAATCTCAAATTTGTTGGTCCCGAGTTGATGGCAAAACCCAAGAGGGGAGGGGTGAATTGGGTATTTAAAAATTTATAACTTAAACAGAAACTTAACCCCGGATTAATCTAGTCCCCTTAATGAAGAAACGAAATGGAAAGCAATAATAATATAGAGAGCAGAAGTGTAAATCAAGCAGACAAGATTTTTATAGTGGTTCGGGCAACCTCCCTACTCCACTCTTCCAAGCTCACACTCCTTGTGACTTGGGTTCCACTATTGTATTCCTCAAATACAATTAGAGCCACTGCTCTCTTCTAGATTCCAGCTCTAGGGGGCCTCAACAAATCACAACACAAGTAGGTGATGAGTTACACTCCAATCACACACTACCTTGCTTACACTTGATCTTAGTTCCTCAAACTAAATCAAGTTCAATACAACAAAGTGAAATAACAAAAGAAGTCTACACTTTACAGATGTGTAGAAGCAATTTGGCGTAGAGAAGAACTTGTTGAATTGGCTTTGAATGATCAGTAGTTGAGCTCTTGCAGTTTGAAGCAAAGTTCTTCCTCTTTGATTGGCTTGATCTTTTTGAAGCTCTTGTAGATGGTAGTTATGCACACTTAATGATTCTCAGCTACTTCCCTCGTCCACCATGAATGCCTTTTATAATTTTGGAGGGAATCCGAACGTTAGAAGGTAGGTGGCGCGCATTTAATGCGCCAACGTTCGAAAATTATCCGACCGTTGCGACCCAAGTCGCAGGCGGAGTCGACTTCGGATGCGACTTCACCCAAGTCGCAGATGGAGTCGACTTCGGGTGCGACTTCAAGTTCCAGGTCGGGTCGACTTGGGTATCGACTTGACCCAAGTCGCAGGTGGAGTCGACTTCGGGTGCGACTTCACCTCGGCAGGATTCTTGATGAACTTGAAATCTTGGAATGCTTGGTTCCTTCATTTCCTTTTGGATTATTGTCTTCTTTTTAGCTTGCTTGGCTTCTTTCTTCGATCATTTCCATTCTGGAATGACTCTTTATCCTTGTAGATCTCTGTCAATCTTGAAGAGCTTGACTTTGCTTTATCTTGGATTGGCTTGAACCTTGTGACTCTTTGAAGAACTCAACTGTTGATTCTTCTTGGATTAGCTTGAACCTTGTGAATCTGAGGAGGGTTTGATCCTTGCATGATTGATTCATGCACCTTGCTTTGCATTGGACTCATTTGGTCTTCATGATTTGATTATCTCTTCATTTCTTTGCTTTAGACTTGGTTTGGTCTTGAACATGCTTGAATCTGTATTTTGGACTTTGAAGCACGTCAAGTCGAACTCGGGGTCGACTTCGTCTGCAACTTCACCCAAGTCGCAACTGGAGTCGACTTCGTCTGCGACTTCGGCATGTTGCTGTTCCGGATTCGACTCTGGAGTGTTTTTCCCGACTGAAGTCGATGGTGAGGTCGACTTCGTTTGCGACTTGGCTTCCCAAGTCGCAAGTGGAGTCGACTTGGCCTGCGACTTCACTTGTTCTTCTCCCATTTTCAATTCTGGACAGATTCTTCTTCTTGAAGTCGATCTTGGGGTCGACTTGGACAACGACTTGGCTTCCATGCTCTATTTTCTTCAGATGTATATCCCTTAAACACTTTCACAAATATGTTAGTAGCCAAGACTTACTCAAATTGATTTGTTAATCATCAAAACATAGTTTTATCTTGTTTTCCACATATTTCCAACAAAATTTTCTCCAAAATTATGCGGTTACTGTAGCAAATCACTGTAGTGTTCATCCGAGTTACTGTTCATAGAGACATGGTTACTGTTCATGGGTTCCAAAAATTGATATTTTTTCCAAAAATAAAAAATACAATGACATACCTTATGCCTAGTATATCATAGGACATTTCATACATTTTGAATTTATCATCATTTACTTGGCAAAAAAAATCATTTTCTCCATATACTAAAAATCAACAAAATTCACTTAAGCATAATCCTTAATTTCAAAAATCATGAAATTAATATATCATCATTTCGACATCATATTTATCATAAGCATACATTCCAAATCATCATTTATCAATTTTGGAGCATTATTTTCACATATCATATGCTATCTTTCCCGAATACCCTATCTTCGCTCCAAATTTTTGATGTTTTGGCATAATTCCATTTAAATATTATATCTATACTTATTTTCTCATGCTTAGGAATTATTTAAGCATGGTTTTACCCTACTTAACATTCAAAAGAAATTTGAGTAGAAATTACTTACCCGAAGTGGAGATACTCCTCTTTTTCTCACACTTTCTCTCTCCAACATTCTATTCTTCTTTCTACTCAAGGATAAAACGTGTGGGGATTGAAAATGAAGTTTCTCAAGTGATTTTTGAGCTTGGGATTGTTGGAAACATGTAGAAAATAAGCCAAGTCTATGTTTTGATGATTAACAAATCATTTTGAGTAAGTTTTGATTACTAACATGTGTGTGGAGATGATTAAAGGTTATAAAAATGAAGAAAATGAAGCATGACAAGTCAAGTCGAATTCCAAGTCGACTCAGGCATCGACTTAAGCCAAGTCGATCCCCAAGTTGACTCCAGCAGCGACTTCAAAACGTCATTTCCTTCCAGAGTTGAAATCGAGAATGAAAGTTGCCGAAGTCGCATCCTAAGTCGACTCCGCAAGCGACTTGGGTGAAGTCGCAAATCAAGTCGACTCCAGCTTCGACTTCGAGGCGTCAATTTTTTCCAGAGTTGAAATCGGGGGACGAGAGTTGCCGAAGTCGCATCCCAAGTCGACTCAGCATGCGACTTGGGTGAAGCCGCAGACCAAGTCACCTTCAGCTTCGATTTCAGTGCGGAACTTGCAGATCAAGACGGTTCAATGCTAGATTCAAGTGAAGATGAAGGCCAAGACAACTCAAACACTCAAATGAAAATCAAATGAAGTCCAGAGCAAGCAAAGTTGCATATTTTCATGGAGAATCGAGATCATACACTTGGACCTCTCTTATGCACTCCAATACTCAAGGATTCAAGACTCAAGACATGGAATCAAATATTTTTAAGATAGAAGAAACATAAAGAGTCTTAAGTTACATAAAATGGTGGAAGAACAATCAAACATGAAGAATTCAAGCAACCAAGGCATTCCAAAGAATTTCAAGTTCAACTAGCAAGCTGAAGAAGTGAAGTCGCACCCGAATTCGACTTCACCTGCGACTTGGGTCAAGTCGACCCAGACTGGAACTTGAAGAAGTTGCGGAGAGTCGAAGTCGCACTCGAAGTCGACTCCATCTGCGACTTGGGCGAAGTCGCACCTGAAGTCGACTCCACCTGCGACTTGGGTCGCAACGGTCGGAAATTTTTTGAACGTTGGCGAATTAAATGCGCGCCACCTACTTCCAAACGTTCGGATTCCCTCGCAAATTATATAAGACATTCAATATGAACGAGGAGGGTAGCTGAGAATTCATTGAATGAGCATAACTCCCATCTTCAAGAGCATTAAGTGATCAAGCCAACATCTAGAAGAAGAACCTTGCTTTCAAACTGCCAAGAGCCGCTCGTTGAATCTTTCAGACTGATTTACAAGTTCTTCTCTGTGCCAAATCTACCTCTACACAACAGTAACGTGTAGAAACTTTCTTTTACTTTTACTTGTTGTATTGAACTTGATTTAGTTTGGGTAACTAAGATCAAGTGTAAGCAAAGTAGTGTGTGATTGGAGTGGAACTCGTCACCTGCTTATGCTATGAATTGTTGATGCCCCCTAGAGCTGGAATCTAGAAGAGAGCAGTGGCTCTAGTTGTATTTGTGAAATACATAGTAGAACCCAAGTCACAAGAGGTGTGAGCTTGGAAGAGTGGAGTAGAGAAGGTTGCCCGAACCACTATAAAATCTTGTTTGTTGATATTTATTTATGATCTCTGCACTATATTGCTTTCCATTTGTTTCTTCATAAAAGGGGACTAGATTAATCCGGGGTAAAGTTTCTGTTTAAGTTGAAAAATTTTAAATACCCAATTCACCCCTCCCCTCTTGGGTAATTGCCATTAACTCGGGACCAACAGGGATGGCTGTGAATTCGTCCAAGGCATGCTCCCCTATTGAGAGTGCTTCAAATTTCATGAATTTGCATTTTACCCCCTCTAGCTCAAGGTGTAAAATTGCAAATGTGTTTTTTTTTAATTTCCAAAGATGCCTTGAGCCAAGAGCAGCCACCCTAGGCCTGCTCCAGCCCCCCTATAGCAGCCCTAATTTTCTACCTATTTTTTTGATTTTTAAAATTAATTAAATTAAGCTAAATTAATCCTAGCCATTGATCTTTGATTAGGATGAATTTTAAACATTGATTTTGGTCAAAATACCCCCCTACACGACCTGACATGTAGTTGCTTTGCTTTTAATTAATTAATTAATTAATTTATTTATTTTAATTAAAAGTCAAATGCTTAATTAATGTAAAGTTGATTCACTTTTTCACTTTGTATTTGATGCTTCATCTTGACCTTTGATTTGTAATTTTCATCACATCTTAATCCATTCATCATGTCCATCATGAATTTTTAACCATCCATAAAAAATTTCATCGAATTCCGACGCCCGGATTGCAATTTATGAATTTTTTTCTATTTTTCCACAAAAATCCAAATTTGGATTAAAATATCCAAAAGAATTGCTATTTCATCTTGTAGTGATTAAATCTCTATTTTGTCTTTTTGTGATTAAGTTAATCCAAGTGATTAACTCTTAATCATGTGTCTTAATTCCCGTTTACTATTCACGTACACTATTTATGGGGTTAAATTCCTAATTGCATTATTTCAATCTCTAATACACATATCCATCAATAAAATTCATGAATTTTCATTTATTCATAAAAATAATTACAAAATTACAACTATCGAAATGACGCGTATACGGTCGAAATGACGCTTATACGGTCGGGGTTTCACAAATTTCCTTTCATATCACTTAAGTGAAGAAATTGTTATGTTGTTTAAATGCTTAAAAAAGTCCAAAAGAGGTAAAATATGAAGAAAGAAATTTTTTCTTAATTTACCCTTAATCACTACATGATATACATGATTATAAAGGATGCAATTAAGGGTTAATGATAGCAAGTGTAATTTTTTATTGATGATATACATGTAGGTTGGGTTCATGTGCTAGAATGAGAATTAAACTTAGCAAAAATGAGACCATACGTAGTTGTTTTGGAAATAAATGATAATTCTAGAAATTTCAATGGAATTAGGTTGATTATAAAGTGCAAACAAGCACTTAATATGACCATAAGAGTTGTGGATAGGTTGCAATTCATGTATGCATCATTAAGATGCAATTAGTAAAGTGAAACTTGATGGATTTAAGCTCAAATAGGGCTGTTTTGGATAATGAACATGAATTCCAGAAATTTATTTAAATTTAACATGTTCTAAGTTGCACATAAGCCCTTGAAAAGATTATAAGGGTTATTGATTTATAACTTGGCATATGTACTTGTTTAAAGTGTAAATTGTAGGAATGAAATATGGCAAATAAATGCATGTATGTGGCTATTTTAGAAATGATGAATTATTCCGGAAATTTTGATGCAAAAATGGTTACTACCAACTATGAATAAGTGCCTTGAAGGATCACAAGAGTTGTGGAAAGATTGTATTTAATGAATACATCATCAAGGTGCAATGGTACAAATGGAACTTAACCAAACATGAGACAAAACATGGCTGTTTTGGAATGATGATTTAATCCAAAAATTTGAAGTGAATTTATGTTGTTAAAGCTTATGAACAAGCACCTAACATTACCACAAAAGTGGTTGTTTGATAATTTTTCGTGTGTATATCATTAAAGTGCAATTAAGAAAGCAAAACTTAGTGAAAATATGCACTTACGTGGCTGTTTCGTTAATGGTGGAAATTTTCAACAATTTAACAAAGAAATGACTTGATATAAGTCATAGATAATTGCCTTGAATGACTACAAAAGTTAGTGTTTAAAGCGATTAATTACTAGGTCACATAAGTGTGTGAAAAGAGAGTATTAAAAGGGTAAATATCAAGTTGAGAAACCTTACTTTAACTTAGCTTGCTATAGTTTCAAGTAAGTGTATTGAATGATTAACAAGAGATTAAATATCCTAAATGAGGGTATTGAGTCAAATGAATGACTCACCATTGAAAAATGTGCATATATGTGACATATGAGATGTTAGTGTTTATCTCCAAGAAAAAATGATTAAGACAAACATGCTATGAGTTACCTATAGATTGAGATCATGTAAGGGTTGGGGACAAGTGATATATGAACATGAATTAAATCAAAGACAAGGCATGCAAGTATATGATGATATGCAAGCATTAAGATGATCATTTTCCACTTGTTTAGGTGAAGGCTAGGAAAAGATCCAAGGGACGAGTGAACTTCCCAAAGGTAAGCAAGTAAACTTTTGAAAATGTTGATTTGATTTCAAGTGTTGAAATGTTTGAAAGGGCTTTATACTGATGATTCTAAGATTTGCTTGTAAGCAAGCAACATTTATGAAAATGATGTTTATTCTCAATTCTTGAAATGAATGATGAATTGTTGTATTGAAATGATATGTGTAGATAAGCCCTTCAAAATCCTATTTCAAAAAGAATTTTTATGATAAGGAAGTTTGATTCCTTTATGAAATGATGTTTGTAGCAAACAAAACCTTTTGAAAAAGCTATCTTTCTAATATGGATATGTTTTGGGATTGCTTTGTTGTAAGCAAACCTTTTTAAAGGTTAAAGTGTTTAGAAATTGTTTTTGTTTGAATATTTCAAAAGAGTTTGTGAAAAAAGTTTGATTCTTTTATGAAAATGGTATTTATAATCAAAGCATTTGAAAAAGGATATTCTTGGAATATGTGGAGTCTTTTTGAATAGTAAAACGGTTTGAAAATGGTTTATACTGATGTTTCTAAAAGAGTTTAAGTATGGCCAATCCAATACATTGATTGTATTAGATGATTTGATGTTTGTTTGTTAATGGTATTCAAAGAACATGCACGTTCTTTATATATATATATATATATATATATAAGAATGACAGGGATGTTGTATAAATGAAAAATATGATGCCGGAGTGGATGAATGAAAAAGATGCGCTGCATATCCTTTGCAAAGCCCAAAAATAGGAACAAAAATATTTGCAAGAAAAGCTTTAGAAAATGTTACTTTCTTTCCAAATATTAAAGGGTTTCTGAATTGCTTTATTGTATTAGTTTTAAACTTGTTTACTAAAACTTTTGAAACTATTGATTTTTTAAAAAAATTGACATGTTTTGGAATTCCTTGAATTTTGAAGTGTTTTCAAAAACTTCTTTTTATTGATGATTTTCAACCATTTAAGGGTGGTCATCCCAAAATTGTGATTTGAATACGGTTTTACAAATTGAGTTCGAAATGAGTATGCAAGCTCTTTTCTATATGAGAATGACCAATATGTCATGTGATTGAGGTATATAATGCCAGGGTGAATGGAAGTCATGCACGGAAAGTTAGGAGGCTAGTTAGGGTAAGAAAATTCATATTTTCATGGGTAGTTGTGTACTTAAAATTCCCAAGTCAGTGTGGCCGGAGTCTTTTAGCAGAATGGTCATGTTTTCATGGGTAGTTGATCACTTAGTAAGTATCATCTACCATATGGAAAGAATTTCACCAGGCTAGCGTACTATCAAATGAAGAATTATGACATAAATGGAAATGATACGTTTGTATATTCATTGTTTATGAAATGACCTTGGCACAGAGTTGCCAAGATTTCAATTTTGAAAAAAAGGGCATAAAGTTGCCAAGCTTTCAGTTTTGAAAAAGGGCACAAAGTTGCCAAGCTTTCAGTTTTGAAAAAAAATGCATAGAGTTGTCAAGCTTTCAATTTTGAAAAAGGGCACAAAGTTGCCAAGTTTTCAATTTTGAAAAAAAAAGACAGACAAAGATGTCTATGAGATTTCAAGAGAACACAGACCGAGGTCTGTATGGTTTTATGAAAACATGCTAGCATGTTGATGTGGATAAAAATGATGTATGGTGCACCAGAATGATGAATAGGTCCATTGTAGAGGCGGTCGCAGATGGACCCGGGCCCCCCTTTATATGTGGCCAAGTTGCTAAGGAAAGGCAGGAAGCCGGTGGCGCCCTCCCTGAAATGGGAGTAAGTTCAAGGATAGCTGCTTGGGTCGCGTGCTATCACATGAAAGGTTTTTTTCTATGGAAGGATGATCACTTAGTATGTGTCACCTACCAGAGGGATAGAGGCGTATTTGCAAATGCTTTAAAAAGCCCTAAAATGGGCACATAAAAAAGTTTCAATGAAAATGTTTTAGGACATGAGGATGTCCACATGGAAAGAAGTTTCCATGAAAATATTTTAAGACATGAGATTGTCCTCATGAAAAAGGTTTATGTGCATATGCTTCACCTTTGAAAAGCCCAGAATTTGGGTCATAAAATATTTACAGGAAAAAGGTTTTGAAAAGGTTTAAAAATGATAATGCTTGCTTATTGAGTTTATCACTCACGTTTTGTTTTCTACAACCCTAGGCAAGTACAAGGACAAACAGAGGAACAAAGCTAAATACTATTTACTTACATGTTGTGGATGAATGAATGTGTTGATAATGAAGTCTCAGGTTGTGAATACCTCTAATGTAATGTGAACAGATAAGTATTTATGCTGAGAATTCCATTTGAATTCATCTAATTGTTGGAAACATGTGGAAAATAAGCCAAGTCTATGTTTTGATGATTAACAAATCAATTTGAGTAAGTTTTGGTTACTAACATGTTTGTGAAAATGATTAAAGGATATAGAAATGAAGAAAATGAAGCATGACAGGCCAAGTCGATTTCCAAGTTGACTCAGGCATCGACTTAGGCCAAGTCGATCCCCAAGTCGACTCCAGTAGCGACTTCAGCCCGTCATTTTCGTCCAGTGTTGAAAATGGGGAACCAAGCTACCGAAGTCGCAAACGAAGTCGACTCCGCATGCGTCTTGCGTGAAGTCGCAGACCAAGTCGACTCCAGCATCGACTTCGATTCATCATTTCTATCCAGAGTTGAAATCAAGAACGAGAGCTGCCGAAGTCGCATCCCAAGTCGACTCCGCATGCGACTTGGGTGAAGTCGTAGACTAAGTCGACTCCATCTTCGACTTCATGCGGAACTTGTAGATCAAGATGGCTCAATGCTAGATTCAAGTGGAGATGAAGATCAATTCGACTCAGACACTCAACATGGACCAAATAAGGATCAAATGAAGATCAAAGCAAGCAGGGCTGCATGAATCCATCATGTTGGATCATGAACACTTACTCGGACATCTTCCATGCATTCCAAGATTCAAGTACTCAAGAACTCAAGAAAAGGAATCCAAGGTTTTCAAAGTAAATAATCATACAGTGTTCCAAAGAGATATAAATCAAGAGAATAACATCAATATGAAGAAAACCAAGTAATTAAAGACATCTCCGAAGATTTCAAGTTCAACTAGCAAGCTGAAGAAGTGAAGTCGCACCCGAAGTCGACTTCACCTGCGACTTGGGTCCAGTCGAGGACCAAGTCGACCCAGACTGGAACTTGAAGAAGTTGCGAAGAGCCGAAGTCGCACCCAAAGTCGACTCCACCTGCGACTTGGGTCACAACGTTCGGAAATTTTTTGAACGTTGGCGCATTAAATGCGCGCCACCTACTTCCAAACGTTCGGATTCCCTCGCAAATTATATAAGGCAATCAATATGAACGAGGAGGGTAGCTGAGAATTCATTGAATGAGCATACCTCCCATCTTCAAGAGCATTAAGTGATCAAGGCAACATCGAAAAGAAGAACCTTGCTTTCAAACTGCCAAGAGCCGCTCGTTGAATCTTTCAGACTTCTTCACAAGTTCTTCTCTGTGCCAAATCTGCCTCTACACAACAGTAACGTGTAAAAATTTTCTTTTACTTTTACTTGTTGTATTGAACTTGATTTAGTTTGGGTAACTAAGATCAAGTGTAAGCAAAGTAGTGTGTGATTGGAGTGGAACTCGTCACCTACTTGTGCTGTGAATTGTTGATGCCCCCTAGAGCTAGAATCTAAAAGAGAGCAGTGGCTCTAGTTGTATTTGTGAAATACATAGTGGAACCCAAGTCATAAGAGGTGTGAGCTTGGAAGAGTGGAGTAGGGAAGGTTGCCCGAATCACTATAAAATCTTGTTTGTTGATATTTATTTCTTCTCTCTCTACTATATTTCTTTCCATTTGTTTCTTCATAAAAAGGGGACTAGATTAATCCGGCGTAAAGTTTCTGTTTAAGTTGAAAATTTTAAATTACCCAATTCACCCCTCCCCTCTTGGGTAATTTCCATTAACTCGGGACCAACAAGTGGTATCATAGCAGGTCTTTGAGTTTTACCAAAGAGATCTTTCGATATGGCATCCAAATCCACTTCCGTTCCCGCATTTGCTGAAGGCCAATCTTTCACTAGGTCACCATTGTTTGATGGGAACAATTTTGGCTATTGGAAGCTACGTATGAAACAACTCATCATGGCTACAGATATGGACTCTTGGATTGCTATCCAAGACGGTGTGACTTTGTCAATCGATGAAAGAGCTTCCAAATGGACCGATGAGGAAGTAAAAACTATTAAGAGCAACGCTAAAGCTATAAACTAACTGTTTTGTGCTCTTATCGCTTCCGAATATGATAGAGTATCTTCTTGTCTAACTACAAAAGAAATATGGTATACATTAACATCTATCTATGAAGGAACTTCTCAAGTCCAAGGGACAAGGAGAAATATTTTGATTGGAGAATTGAAAAGCTTTAAAATGCTAGAAACAGAAAATATTTCTGAAATATTTGCTAGATTCTCTAAAATTACTAACGCTTTGAAAGGTCTTAGAAAAGCAATTTCTGAATCGGAGCAGGTCATGAAGATTCTAAGGGTGCTACCCGAATCATGAACTCCAAAAATTACTGCAATAGAAAAAGCCAATGACCTAAACACATTGAAGCTAGAAGATCTTATTAGCTCGTTGATGTCACATGAGGTAATCAAGAAAAGAAATGAAGATCACCAAAAAGGCAAAAGAGCCATTTCATTGAAAGAGGCACATAACTCGGATGAGTCCACCTCCTCATCTCCCAACGATGATGAAGACATTGCACTTCTTACACGCAAATTTCGAAAGTTTGTGAGAAAAGAAAAGAACTTCAAAGACTTCAAAGAGAGACCACGAAAAGATAAGAAGAAGGAGGCCACAAAATGTTATAGATGCGACGGTATGGGACATATGCAAGCTCAATGTCCTACATCGGAAGAAAGACCAAATGATCATCAAAAAAGGAAGGAAAAATATGAAAGCCGAAAATTTCAAAGGCCCAAGGGAAGAGGAATGTACGTGAATGAAGAAACTTCATCAACAAGTAGCTCCTCAACCGATTATTTTGATGCAGTAAATTGTGGAAGAATATGACGCGGATTGAGCAAGAAGAAAATTTGAACTCAACGGAAATTTTGGAAGAGCAAACCACCTCAACAAAATGCACAAGTAATGAAGAGTAATTTCCAAAATTTTCTATTCTCAATCTACTTATTCTTCTATTCAAAAATGTTTCAAATGTGCTAAATTAGAGGAATTACAACATGCATATGATTCATTATATGAGGAAATCAAAAAATTAGGAAACAAGTTATCATTAAAAAGACAACAATATAACTCTATTATTATTGTAAATGGAAAACTAGCAGAAAGAACAACAAAACTGAAAGAAAAAATGAACTACTTTTGAAAGAAGTGGAAAAATTGAAAAAGGAGAATGAATCCTTAAATGAATCATTAGCTAAATTCTCTAATCTAGGAGAAAATGTGAAAATATTTCTAAACATGACCTCTCAAACCAATAGAAGAGGTCTTGGATACTCCACATTTGAGCAAAGAGAAAGCGGCAAATCAAATGTACCAGTACTTGGGAAAAATCAAACCAAAACTGCACCTATTTACATACCTAAAGGGAAACGAGTTGTTTACACCAAAAGGCCAATTTTTGAACAACAACATACTTGGAGGCCTACTCCTAGACTACCAATGGCCTGCAACGTTTGTAACAAGATGGGTCACAAAATTCATAGATGCAACTTTAAGAAATTATATGACCATGGTGGAAAATTAGTTTGGGTTCCAAGAAACACAAGATTTGGGCTTTCAAGAATAGAACAACAAAGATTAAATCAGTTTACTAACCTAAATGGACCCATAAAATGGGTGCCAAAGAGATAAGATTTGTTTGTTAAATTTTCAGATATGTTTCAAGGCAAAGGCAAGCAACGTTTGGTTCATGGATAGTGGTTGCTCAAGGCATATGACCGGTGAAAGAAGTTTATTTCATAAACTCAAGCCTTGCAATGATGGAACTATTGCCTTTGGAAACAACGAGAAAGGTAAAATTAAAGGTAAAAGAAATATTTATAGTATTTTAAATGCATGTATGGAGGATGTTTTATTTGTTGAAGGACTCAAGCACAATTTAATGAGTATTAGTCAATTATGTGACAAAGGATACAAGGTTCTGTTTGAATCATCTATATGGAAAAAGCGTTTGGTAGAAGGATTGCCAAAATTGAAATATGACAAAGATAAAATTTGCAAGGCATGTCAATTGTCAAAACAACCTAAAATGCCTTTCTCTACCAAAAAGCTGATTTCCACCACTAGGCCGCTTGAATTGCTACACATGGATATATATGGGTCATCCGACATTTTAACCATTGGTGGAAAGAAGTATGTGTTTGTAATAGTTGATAATATTTCAAGATTCACATGGGTAATTCTCTTAGCTAGCAAAGATGAAGCCTTCTCTATGTTTGCAACTTTTGTAAACTTGGTGCAAAATGAAAAACAAAGTACTATTATGACCATCAGAAGTGATCATGGTGGTGAATTTGAAAATAAACGATTCATAGAATTATGTAATGAAAAAGGAATTCATCACACATTTTCTGCACCAAGAACTCCACAACAAAATGGAGTGGTTGAAAGAAAAAATAGAACCAAACAAGAGATGGATAGAACAATGCTAAATGAGAGTAAATTATCCAAGAAAATTTGGGGTGAAGCTGTAAGTACAACTTGTCATTTGTTGAACCGAGTTACCATTAGAGCTATCTTGAAAAAGACCCCATATGAGCTATGGAAAGGTAGAAAACCAAATATTTTATATTTTGGTTGCACATGTTATGTTTTGAACAATGGAAAAACCAACTTGGGAAAACTAGATGCTAAGATTGATGAGGCAATATGTCTTGGTTACTCATCAAATAGCAAAGCATATACAGTCTTCAATAAAAGGAACCAAGTTGTAGAAGAGTCAATATATGTTGTTTTTGATGAATTTAACCCATGCTCCAAAAGAAAAGATGATTTAAGTGATGCAGATGATATCATAAGTAACCTTGAAAAATTGCATATGGAGAAGCAAGAAGAATCCATGGAGGAAAGGGTAAGTGAAGGTAATAATTCCTATAAACCTTCAACTAATTTAAAGTTCAAAAATTCCCATCCAATTGAGCAAGTTATAGGAATGTCTACGAAAGTGTAAAGACAAGAAGGTCAAAACAAAATATTTGTGGACAATACGCCTTTGTATCCAAAATTGAATCATCCACTATTGACCAAGCTCTTGATGATGGAAACTGGATCATAGCAATGCAAGAGGAATTAAATCAATTTGAAAGAAACCAAGTTTGGCATCTTGTTCCAAGACCAAAGGACTGCACTGTCATCGGCACAAAATGGGTCTTTAGGAACAAGTTAGATGAAAGTGGACTTGTGGTGAGAAACAAAGCTAGACTTGTGGTAAAAGGATACTCACAAGAAGAAGGAATAGACTTTGAGGAATCCTAGATTAGAGGTCATTCGGATTTTACTAGCTTTTGCATCTCACATGAACTTTAAGTTGTTTCAAACGGATGTTAAAAGTGCATTTTTGAATGGGTATATAAATAAAGAGGTGTATGTTGAACAACCACCTGGATTTGAGGAAAAAGATCAATCCAAATTTGTATACAAATTAACCAAAGCATTATATGGATTAAAACAAGCTCCAAAAGCTTGGTATGAAAGATTAAGCAAATTCTGATTGATCATGACTTCCAAAAGGGAAAGGTAGATACCACTTTGTTTATCAAGTACAAAGAAAAAGATATCTTGATTATTCAAATTTATGTTGATGATATTATTTTTGGTGCTACTAATGAGATTCTTTGTCAAGAATTTTCTGAGCTTATGGAGAAGGAATTTGAGATGAGTATGATGGGAGAGCTAAACTTTTTCCTTGGACTACAAATTAAGCAATCAAGTGAAGGGATCTTCATAAACCAGTCCAAGTATATCAAAGAAATGTTGAAGAAATTTGGCATGGAAAACAGCAAAGGCGCTAACACGCCTATGAGCTTAACTATTAAAATTGACAAAGACGAGAAAGGAAAACCAATTGATTTAAAGTTATATAGAAGCATGATAGGCTCTTTATTATATTTAACTGCTTCTAGACCCGATATATTATTTAGTGTTTGTATGTGCTCTGGATTTCAATCATGTCTAAAAGAATCACACTTGGTAGTTGTAAAAAGAATTTTCAGATACTTAGTAGATACTACCAACATAGGACTTTGGTATCAAAAGGGTTTTAACTTTGATCTAATCGGCTACTCGGATGCAGATTTTTCCGGTTACAAGGTAGATAGAAAAAGCACTAGTGGAACATGTCAGTTTCTTAGAAACATGTTGGTTTCATGGTTTTCAAGAAAACAAACTAGTGTTGCTCTAGCTATGGTAGAAGCAGAATATGTTACTGTCGGGAGCTGTTGTGCCCAATTTCTTTGGATGAAACAACAACTTAGGGACTATGGCATGGACTTTAAAGATATACCTATTAAATGTGATAATACTAGTGCAATATGTTTAACTAAAAATTCAGTATTGCATTCTAGGACCAAGCATATAGACCTTAGACATCACTTTATTATAGAACATGTAGAAAATCATGATATATGTTTGGAATATGTGAGAACAGAAGATCAAATTGCAGATATTTTTACCAAACCTCTAGCAAAAGAACCATTTTATAAAATTAGAAATGATATGGGAATGCTTGAATTAACTTAGAAAAGCACAAGCTGAGGGGGAGCACAGGTTCAGGGGGAGCAGCCCCGTCATTCTCAAAGGATTAACCCGTTCCATCTATATTTTTGATTAATTGACAAAAAGGGAGAGAAGAGATCGGGATTTGAGTCTTGGTCTTAAATGTTTGTATGACTGATTTTAACTTGTGATGTATTGGAAGTGAAATATGTATGTTAAACTCATCTTTTTATCTTGTGTTGAAAATGTTAAATTTCAAAATGCACAAATAGTATGCTTTAAAGACATTGAAAGGTATACACTCAAATCGGTTTTGTAAATCATCAAAAAGGGGAAGATTGTTGGAAATATGTGGAAAATAAGCCAAGTCTATGTTTTGATGATTAACAAATCAATTTGAGTAAGTTTTGGTTACTAACATGTTTGTAAAAATGATTAAAGGATATGGAAATGAAGAAAATGAAGCATGACAGGCCAAGTCGATTTCTAAGTCGACTCGAGCATCGACTTAGGCCAAGTCAATCCCCAAGTCGACTCCAGTAGCAACTTCAGCCCATCATTTTCATCTAGAGTTGAAAATAGGGAACCAAGCTACCGAAGTCACAAACGAAGTCGACTCCGCATGCGACTTGGGTGAAGTCGCAAAGCAAGTCGACTCCAGCATCGACTTCGATTCGTCATTCCGGTCCAGAGTTGAAATTAAGAACGAGAGCTGCCGAAGTCACATCCCAAGTCGACTCCAGCATCGACTTCAATTCGTCATTTCTGTCCAGAGTTGAAATCAAGAACGAGAGTTGCCAAAGTCGCATCCCAAGTCGACTCCGCATGCGACTTGGATGAAGTCGTAGACCAAGTCGACTCCAGCTTCGACTTCAGTGCGGAACTTGTAGATCAAGACGGCTCAATGCTACATTCAAGTGGAGATGAAGATCAATTCGACTCAGACACTCAACATGGACCAAATAAGGAGCAAATGAAGATCAAAGCAAGCAGGGCTGCATGAATCCATCATGTTGGATCATGAACACTTACTCGGACATCTTCCATGCATTCCAAGATTCAAGTACTCAAGAACTCAAGAAAAGGAATCCAAGGTTTTCAAAGTAAATAATCATACAGTGTTCCAAAGAGATATAAATCAAGAGAATAACATAAATATGAAGAAAATCAAGTGATTAAAGTCGTCTCCGAAGATTTCAAGTTCAACTAGCAAGCTGAAGAAGTGAAGTCGCACCCGAAGTCGACTTCACCTGCGACTTGGGTCAAGTCGAGAACCAAGTCGACCCAGACTGGAGCTTGAAGAAGTTCCAGAGAGCCGAAGTCGAACCTGAAGTCGACTCCATCTGCGACTTGGGCGAAGTCGCACCCGAAGTCGACTCTACCTGCGACGTGGGTCGCAACGGTCGAAAATTTTTCGAAGGTTGGCGCATTAAATACGCGCCACGTACTTCCAAACATTTGGATTCCCTCGCAAATTATATAAGGCATTTAATATGAATGAGGAGGATAGCTGAGAATTCATTGAATTAGCATAACTCCCATCCTCAAGAGCATTAAGTGATCAAGCCAACATCTAGAAGAAGAACCTTGCTTTCAAACTGCCAAGAGCCGCTCGTTGAATCTTTCAGACTTCTTCACAAATTATTCTCTGCGCCAAATCTGCCTCTACACATCAGTAACGTGTAGAAACTTTCTTTTACTTTTACTTGTTGTATTGAACTTGATTTAGTTTGGGTAACTAAGATCAAGTGTAAGTAAAGTAGTGTGTGATTGGAGTGGAACTTGTCACCTACTTGTGCTGTGAATTGTTGATGCCCCCTAGAGCTGGAATCTAGAAGAGAGCAGTGGCTCTAGTTGTATTTGTGAAATACATAGTGGAACCCAAGTCACAAGAGGTGTGAGCTTGGAAGAGTGGAGTAGGGAAGGTTGCCCAAACCACTATAAAATCTTGTTTGTTGATATTTATTTATGCTCTGTGTACTATATTGCTTTCCATTTGTTTCTTCATAAAAAGGGGACTAGATTAATCCGGGGTAAAGTTTCTGTTTAAGTTGAAAAATTTTAAATACCCAATTCACCCCTCCCCTCTTGGGTAATTTCCATTAACTCGGTACCAACACAAATGAATATATGATTATTTGTAACAAGAAAGTAAGATTGCCTGTGTATCAATTATATGATACACATATATAAAAGTTAGACGATGAAAGTTTATGATATAAACAATCAAGTTGTTTGAATTACGAATATTATGAATAGATTGTATTGATATAATATGACGGAGATAGGAGAAATGTTAATTAAAAGTGCTTGTATGCTGAGAATAGATGTATACTTTATACCGATATGAAATTATTAGGTTATGAATGAATTGATGATTTGAGAAGAATAGGTACGGTTAACTTCAAGTATATATTGCTTGAAAAACGATGAAGGAAATAGAATGAAAAGAAAAAACTTTTGCTAAACAAAAAGGATTAAAAACAAATCTCATTGCTTGATCAGGTCAACAATCCTATTTCATATTTACCAATTAAAAATCAATCCCGAAGTAAGCTTTGTGACACCTCAAGTCGGGGGTGCCACAAATGGACCTAGTACTTGCTTCTTTTGCACATTCATTCATTCATATTCACATGCTAGTATGATTTCATAAAATATCACAGACATCTGTCCGTGTCCTTTTTAACTTGAAGAATGGGCACAACCCATTTTAAACACATTCTCATAAACAATATTAAAATCCTAGTTCTAAGATGACCACTTTTAAATGATTTTTGGAATATTTAAGTAAAATATTTTATAAAACATTTTCCGTATTTGAGAAATCAATATTTCTAAAAGCAGTGCTTGTAATAAATTTTAAAATCATCATGATAAAGGAATTTCAAAACAATTCAATATTTAAGAAGAGAAAGTTTTTCTCACTAGCATTTTTATTTCCATTTCTAGGCTTTGCGTAAGCAAAGGATATGCAAACACATCATTTTCCTTTATCCACCCTGGCATCATATACCTTATTCACATGTCATTCTTATCATTTTTGTGTAGAGAAGAGCTTGCATTACCCTTTGAATATTATTTTAACAAATGAAAATCAAGTCATTTTATACAATTAACTTATCGGGTTGGCCACCCTTAGACCCTTTTTGAAAACATTTGTATAAAATATTTTCAAGGAACTTTTAAGGCATAATTACCTCCTTTTAATACCTCATTTATGCCATTAATCACTTGATTTTATCATGGATTTTGTCAATTAAAGTAACTCATAAAACCCATGTTTAATTACCTCCTTTTAACACCTCATTTATGCCATTAATTATATAGTTAGTCACCCTACTTTAAGATAAACACAAACTGACTTTTTGGTGCACAAAAAATCAATAATATACACCCATTTTCGTGCAAGCAATATCCCATCATCATTTGCTTAATTCAAGCCTCTCATTGCATGGATCTCATAATTTTATTCGTTCACTTCAAATTTCGTCTCAATCCGACTTTTCTAGCTCAAGTTATGATCATTTGAAACCATCTTTAGATTTTGATGGTGATGATCGATTTTCACCTTAATTTCATCATAATTTCATAATTCATCATTTTCATGAGATTAAGCACAAAATTATGTGTTTACCTTTCAAGTTTCATCTTAATCCGCCTTCCCGGTGTCGAGTTACGCATTTTCTAGCATTTGCTACCTTAACTCCATAATTAGCATCATAATCTCCATTAATTAAACCATAATATATGAGGTAATTATCCTCAATATATCAACATTCCTTAATCCTCATTAAGCCTCTTTAATCCCCTTGACCCATATCGGCTTATAAACATTATTCATAATCACTTGCCGTAATTGCAATAAATCATCAATATTGCAATGAAAATCATTCATAATTCATCTAAATTATTCATGACCCATATTTATATGTCAATTGCATATAAATAAACCTTACTTGAGTCTGGGTATCACAATCCTCCCCCCCTCATAACAGGTTTCGTCCCAAAACCTATTACATTTCAAATATCGGGGGTATAACTCATATAAATTTACTAACTTATCAGCCTTTTCCAATACTTCAATAGCTCACTACGCTTCCACTGTGCTACTTTGTCTTAGTGGAATTTTTAGCCTTGGTCTAATAGACCTATTATTTGTCTCTGCCATTTTCTGTTTCCTGTTCCCATATGGGCATCTCATTGAAATTGTTCTTTTCTTTATGCCATCCATCTCTTATTCTTATGGTAGGCATACTATTATTCTTATACATAGAGAAATTATAGAATTTCTCATCTTATCATAGGGTAAGTTCTAGGCTACCCATTCATTCATAAAAATCCATAGCAATCATTTTCATATCTATAACATAATACATTCATTATATATCATAGAGCAAAAGTTGCTCTAATATAGAGTTTCATATATAAAATTTCATACATGTCTTAGCAAAAGACTATTTTGCTAATGTTAAACCCTGACCTACATAAGATTCATATATATGCATTTATATGATTCAAGTATGATTTGATTGAATTATAAATGATTTATGTGTTATATTGATGATTTATGGCAATTAGGTCAGAGGTTATGGATGATGATAAAAAAATCAATCACTCTAAGTCGAAATGGGCCAATATGATTAAAGTGTCCTAATGATGATTAAAAAGGTATTATTGTGCCATGAAAAAATTAATTAATTTCCATAATGTGATTAATGGAAATTAGGAGGCTAATTATAGAGCCAAGTTGGAAAATATTGAAAAATTCATAATTTGAAGCCCATAAGGCGGATTAAGATGAAAATTGAGATGGAAGCACATAATTTTGTGCTTAATCACATGGGAAATTTAGATTATGAAAAATTTGATGATAATTGATTATCGCCGTCCAAAATTTAAAACGATCATAACTTGAGCTAGAAAAGTCGGATTGAGATGAAATTTGAAATGGGCGGTTAAAATTATGAGATCAAGGTTATGAAAGAAGTTGATCATGAAAATGATTATAGGATTAGTCTTGCACGAAATTAGGATTAATGCTTTTGACTTTTTGCACCAAAAAGTGATTAGCATTTATATTAAAAATGAGTAAAATAATAAAATGAATAAGAACGAAATTGAGGTGTCGAAAGGAGGTTAATTGTAGGGTATTTTATGAATTATTAAAAATAGAAAAATTCCTGCAATTATCTCATGATTAAATGCAGAAGTAAAAGGCTAATGCACTAGCATAGGGGAGAGTAGCTTACATGGAAAGCATGGACGTCCAAACCAGCCCCTAAAGTAGATTTTTGTCAAATATTTTTTAATAAAATATATGCCCATAGTCAACTATGGATTAAGGGGATTAAATGTGCATTAAATTGGAGTGGAAATTCGTGGCTAGAGGCATCAGATCTGGACCGTAGAGATGAGATGAAGAAATGGACTGCAAGGGTGCATGAAGGAGATGTGGATGGTATGGCAGCGTTTGGGAATTTTTATGATTATTTAATTATGCTAAAATCACCCCTAATTGAGCTACATTACTAGGAGATTAATTGAGCATTAAATTAAAGCTGAACCATTGTGGAAAAAAATCGAAATTGCTGCTGAAATAGGGACATGTATGTGGACAGTGAAATGGAGCTGAAATGTGGACCGTCCAAACAGCTAGCAATCTGATTTTTTAAAATTTTTTAAAAATGCTAAATGCATTCATAATTAGTCTAAATGTTAGGGTATATAAATATTCATTAAATAAGGCTGCTAATTCATGGAAAAAGATGGCGAACAGCAGCTGAAATGGATGTTGCATCTTGTGGACAGATTTTGTCCATTAATGACATGGATTTTGATGGATTTTTCAAAAATAATTATCTAATTTATTTGAATGATATTTTTCCATGTCAGAAAGGGGAAAAAAATTTATTAAAATAATTCCAAAATGATGTGGCAAGTGGGGTCCACAAGCTGGAAAATTCCAGCTATATCTTAAGGGGACATGTACATGCATATACCTTTAGAAAGATAGAAAAATTTCAAGGAGCTCAGCCCCTTTCCAGCAGTGCATGTTCTCCTCTCCCAGAAAGTTTGAATCCAAGAACAAGGGAAGAAAAAGGAAAATAAAAGAAAAAAATAAGCCAAGGAGATTAGCTTAAGAAGTTGAGTTTAAGCGTTAATCGATCCAAGTAAGTATACACTTGAGTTTGAATCATTTTTTATCTAACTTTTCTAAGTCAATTTATGAATCATGAATATGATTCATAATGAACTCTTAATAGAGGATTTATGATGCCCTTAATTAGGATATTAAATGGGAATTTAATGGCAAGTACACAATTAAGGGTTCAAGTGAAAGGAAATGATGTTTAGGGTGGATTATGAGCTCTTAAACTAGCTGAAATTTGCTGGAATTTTTGTGTAATATTGCTATTTTATTAAGTTTATATGATTATATGATAATTCATGTTTAGATGTTGGATATATGTTGAATTTAGCATGATTTATAAATTTTAGAAAGAAGGCTAATTAGGGTTACTCTTAAGACCCGAATTTCATGTTTAAATGTTGAAAATGATACATGAAGTAGTTCAAATAAATTATGGATAAAATATAGGGTAAAATACCCTAAATTTAGGGTACTTTGGACGTGAAAAGGGGGTTAGCAAGGACTGCCCAAAATCGGATTTTTAAAGGGTTAATAGGTAGACGTCCAAAGGGGTGTAGAAAGGTACCCTACATGTATGAAAAGTTGCTATTTTGTAAGCAAACAATGTATGGACTTTAAATATGTGATAACACCCTGAATTTAGGTTAAGAAAAGTGTGATTAGTTGCTGAAATTAAGAGGTTAAAAATCTGTTTAGATTTGAATATCAAAAGTGACGTTGAAAGTGTAAAAATTGGGTCCCAAAGTTGCTGTTTTGGAACCCTGAAATTAGTGGATTAAAAATCCATGAAAATACACTAAATAAAGTGTTAATTAAGGTGTATAATCATGCTGAATTAGAAGCCAATTTGCTGATTTGAAAAATTTTAAGAATTTTTTTTTTAAGAAACACATGCATTATGTGTTATGAAATGAACGTGTTCGAAGAGATGAGTATGAGAAAATAATAAATGGTTTAAGTGAAATATTAATATGCAACAATGCATGAAAAATGTGATGAAACACGTGAAATATATTGTTGTTCGAATAACCCCACAATTTTAGATTAATATATGGGGTTTATGATATTAATTAAGTGTGAAACCCAACCCATGTAGAACCCATATGTAAGCATTGATAATGTATATGACAATTATATGTGAATTAATGAATTATAAATGATTTATGTGATATTCCTAATTACTGCAATTAGGTTAAGGATTAGCAATAATGAGGTGATTGATCATTTTGAGCTAAAATGAGGCAATGGGATTAGAGTAAATTATTATTGATTTAAATGTGTAAATATATCATGAATAATCATTTTCCATTATTTAATATGAATTATGGGAATTTATATGATAATTGACAAGTTTAATGAAAAAACACTAGAAAATTCATAACTCAACGCCTGTAACGCGGATTCATGTGAAATTTGAAATGGTAATTGATAATGTTGGGCTTGGTATTATGGAATTATTGGGTTATAAAAATTCTTGATAAAATGAGTATAATGATTTATTGATCACATCTCAATTTCAACCGTTAACTTTAAACGGCTATAACCGGAGCTAGGAAAATCGGATTGAGATGAAATTTGAAATGGTTGAATGAAATTTTAAGATGCTTATTTTGGAAGGCTTGGATTAAGCTTAAAATGTTGAGAAAATACATGCATTGAAAAAGGTAAGCATGCTTGACTTTAACACCTCAAAAGTACCATTCATTTAATGCTAGAGTACTCGAAATAATTACATGAATTTAATGGAAATTGAGGTGTCAAATGCAGCATATTTCTTAAGTATTTTCTGTATTATTATAAAATGCTAAAATACAAATAAAATCTCAGCAATGAAGGTCTATCATGATGAAGCTACAAGTGCACACAAGAGGCATAGGTAATGTGGCATTATGGGAACGTCCATGGGCTGCCCTTGCTATTATTTTATTATTTTATTTTTTAAAAATATGTATACATATTGCTGACATGCAGGGACATAGAGATATGCATTCAATTATGTAGATTTCCAACAATAAAAATATTAAAATGCAGCTGCTATGAAAGAGGAAAACGTGGACAGCATATGGGGAAAGTGGAAAACGTGGACAGCATATGGGGCAAGTGACGTGCAGAAATATGCTGGTTTGCTGCCATTTTGTTACTTTTTTTAATACCAAGTTAATGCGGGAGTTAAAGGGTAATTAGGTGAATGTTTTACCCTTAAATGTGGATTAATAAAAAATGAAAAATTGCTGGAAACAATGTGTAGCAAGGGATGTGATGGGCTGGACAGTTTGGACGACCTTGATGAAAAGGAGTTTTTGATTTTTGAAAAATAGTAAAATGCAATTTTACTAGGCTGTAATTCAAATAGCACATGAGTGGGATAAGGGAGCATTTAATTATGTGGAAAATGCAGCAAAATGTGGGGTCCACGGCTGGATTGGATCCAGACCTACAAAAGCCATGCATGTCCATTTGAGTGGAGGTTTAGAAAATTCTCTAAGTGCTGGAATGTTTCTCCCACAAGGCCAGCAACTCACGTCCCCTCTTGGCCAGCAAAGGAAGAGGAAAAGCAAGGGAAAAAGAAGGGAATTTGTAGAGGAAATCATCTCCAAGAGATTAGAGTTGGTGTTAGCATTAACTAAGTAAGTATATGTGTAGTTTGAGTTGTTTAACTTGAGCTTTAAACTCTAAAATTTGAATATGAAAGGGATTCTTAAAGAATTCCTAAAGTAGTGATTCAATATGCTTTTGATTGGATATGGAATTGGTGTTAGGTTATATGCATGAATTCCCATGATTTAGATGGTGAAAATGAAGTTTTGAATGATATATGAGATGAAAACTCAAGTTGATAAACCCTAAATCCCCATGTCAAGTTTCTGTTTTGAATGAATGATATGATTAGATTATGAATCATGTATTGATGTAGATCATATGTTGATTTGAGCTTAAGGAATGAATCTTAGAAAATATGGAATGTAAAGCAACGTTTACGACCCGAATTCTTCATTTTTAGATTAAAAATGCTATGGAAATGGGTTTGCATGATTTGTGAATGTTTTGTAGGGTAAAATACCCTAGGATTAATTTATTATTGGTGACCAAAAGGATTTGGGAAAATAAGCTCAAAATCTGATTTTTATGAATTTATGAAACGATGTATAAATGAAGTGAAAACGGGACCCGAAACGAGTAAGCAACTTGCTGTTTTGAGAGGTTTTAATTTATGAATGTTAAACATGTGTTAATTACCTAAATTTGGATTAGGAAAAATGGAATTATTTTCTAAAAATTTGGATTTATTAAACTGCTTAGGGTTATGTGTCAAAAGACATGTTAAATGGGTGAAAAACGGGTTCCAAAGTTGCTATTTTGAAAACCTATGGTAAGTGGATTTAAATCCCATAAAAATAACCTAAATGCAATGATAATTAAGGGTAATTAACACGCTGAAATGTGGTGTAATTTTCTGACTTAGAAAATGTTATGAAATATATTATGTATGTGTTGCCAAATGGGCATATGTGAAATGATAAATGTGCATAAGTGGTGAATGACGTATGGAATATGTTTATGTGCAAAAATGTATGAAAATATGATATATTTCATGATTATACATCTTTTTAGAATGTATCATGATTAATTTCAAATTTTGAAATTTATTTATGAAGTATGAAGTGACGATGTGTGCATAAAAGAGCACCGATGCATATATTTTGGAAAAGGATTGATAAATAGAAAATTGAGGTTAATGAACCTATAAATAATAAGTATTAAATGATTATTATATGGTGGGGTGATTACCCTAATTATGAGGTAATATATATTGTGTATAAAATCATGAAATGTGGTAATATGTGCAATATATGCTATATATGTGCATAATGACTTGTGAAGTCAAATAAATGATATATGTGAATGGAATGGGTTGGAAAACTAAGTGAAATATGAGGAAAAGAAATATATGAAAAAGTATATTATTCTCATGTAGGCAAAGGCAAAGAAAAAGCGGAGTCGGAAAGCTAAGGGACACAGGTAAGCAAGCAGATTTTCTAAAAGATCTTTGCTTTTCTAAATTGCTTTAAATAAATGTGATTTTTGTACTAACTGTTTGACGTAAATATTGAAAATATTTTAGAGATATTTAAGGATGGTCATTCCTTAGTTAAATGGTGTTGAAATGATTTTTTTACTTCAAATGCGATATTATGAAATTTGCTTTGATAAATGCTATGGAAAAATGATGCGATTCTATGTTTCTGATTGAAAAATCATGCTAGCATGTTAAAGATGGATTTATGAAAAGTTCATGTGCATAGGGTACTAGGTCCACTTAAAGGGTATAAGCGGACCGATTGTCCCCCCTTGGTCTGGCCAATTCGCTAAAATAGGCCCAAGGTCGGCGGCGCCCTCTATGAAATGGGAGATGACGTGGACGGATGGTCACCTGGCTAGCTTCCATCCTAAGGGAATTATGATGATTATGTTCATATTTTTATATGACATTGTGCATATCGTACTCGTGATGGGTACAGGATTTATATTTTCAAGATATACCTTTTGATAAGGTATAAGTTGCTTTCCAATATGATTTTAAATGCGAAATGTTGCCTGTAAAATGCAAATAGCTTGCTTATTGAGTTTCGACTCACGATTTTGTTTTCCAAACCCAAAGACAGGTGAAAGACAGAAAATGGCGAAGGAGCAAGTTCCAGCTTGAGAAAGTCATGGAAAAATTTTAGTGATTCTATGTTATGAAATAATTCATGATGAATGATTGTAATTATTAAAATATTTTATGTTGATGACTATGAATAATACATGTAGTGACATCTGGTTTATGTGCTTGATGAAATGTTTTTGATCAGCATGCTTTGTATATAATAATGGGTTGGAAATGACCTAGATATGTTTGAGATGAAAATATAAGAAATCAAACTCTTATGAGGAAATATTAAAGTGGATAAACATCCGTTAAAACCCGCCGTGTGACAGGGCAACAATCCTGATCACGTTTACCAATCAATACGATCCCAAGGTAAGGCTCAGGATGTGATGCTTGGTTTTGGGGCGCCACATTAAGTGCTTAAGAATGGGCACAATATGTGAATGACATGTATAAATGTTACCCTAAATATGGGAATTAAACATGTGATGAAATGACTGGTTGATATATAAGTATGTTATATACGTATACCTAACTTGGAATTCAAGCGGGTTATGAATATTTATGAAAATGGGTTGGAAAACTAAGTGAATGCAAGCAAATGGAATCTACATAAATTTTCTATCATTCTTACTTGTATAAGCAAAGGAAAAGAAAAATTTGATCTGGAAAGTTCACGTGAACAAGGTAAGCAAGCAAATTTTCTAAATGATTTTGGTTTTCATTACAAGTATTTAAGGATGACCATTCCTTTATCTCAATGTGTTATGAAATGTTATTTGTATTGAAATAAATGATTGCTTACTGTTTCTCAAGTATTGATGAAATATGATGAAGTATGGATTTAAACAATGTTTCATTGAAATAATGTTTAAAAAGGGATGGTGCAAAGAATTCTATACATGAGAATGGCAAGTTCCATGTGTAAAAGGTATATAATGTCGGGATAACTAAAGGTCATGCATGGAATGAAAATCAAGTAGGCTAGTCAAGGTAATAAGTGGACAAGGAGTCCCCCTTGACATTGCCAAGTCGGAAGGTCCGGTGCCAAGGACGGAAAGGATCATGTCGTGAAAGAATGTTCCCCGTGCTAGCGCACCGTCACATGAAGGATAATGTCATGAAGGGAAATGATGAATTTGCACATCCCATGTTTATGAAATGCTTATGAAAGTTTTATGAAAAGATTTCTGCTCCACAGGTAGTTAATCACTTGCTAAGTGTTGACGAGCTGCGTATATGTCTATTAAATTGCTCGCTATTTACGCAAGTATACGTGTCGTGTCAAGTAGTAAAGAGTGAGTAGAGTATCGTTCCCACGAGGAATTGTTAACTGAAATTATTATTTAGCTTAACTGCTTTCGAGGGTTGTGAAATTCTGAGTTTGTGGTCCTATTAAACTAATAATTGCAAAGGGAAATTAGAGTAGAAATATGAGACTACTGATTACTAAAACGGGTTTACTGATTAGGGATGGAAAATGGATAGATCGGAATCCTTAAATCTAAACTATATTGCTCTGGTTCTTGTTAAGCAGATTGCATATGAATTTACTAGCCCAAGTTCATCTATCTTCATATATGTCTTCCAATAGTATATAAAGCTAATTACACCCTATTTAAGTGCTATGTTCCCATGCCATTAAATAAAGTGAAATTTATAAATTCATAACTTGTATAATGACTACACAGGGTTTAACGGTATATTCCTATCCGTTAAACAACTCTGCTTACATAAAGGTCGAAACCTGTGCCTTGCACATGGATCTGGCAAAGATCTCCCTTTTCCAAGGACAAATCAAGCAATTAAATCATCTTACAAGGTAGTTAATCTTGTAAAAGAATTATACTCACACATGCAAAGGTAAATCATACACAGCCATGTATATAAGCTTAAATATTCATTCCTAAATATTCTAAGCACCAAGAAACAATATAGTTTAGAATTCAATTCATCCTAACTATCCATCTAATGGAGGTTTAGTTCAAAGACATGATCTTAACAACCACTACATCCATATAAAAAGTATCCATAGTGCAGAGAAAGAAAATTGGAAAGAATAAGAAAAAACTATTTTCCGGCGGTTTCCACCAACTAGACTTGATTCCTTTCTTCAATCCGAGCTTTGATCTCGATTTCCACTTGCTCTTGCACTGTAGTTTGTACTCCAGCTCTCCTTTTCTTTCTTTCTCGCGCACGAACCCCTATGAACTATATATAGAGTCCCCTTTTGCGTAGCTTACGCACTGGAATATTCGCATACGGATGCATATTGGCGCCTAGGCGCCAACTCTCTGTGTGCTGAGCAGTTTAGACATATTCTGGAACCCTAGGAATTTTTGCACCGGCGTCTAGGCGCCCCTGGCTGGTGCCTAGGTGCCAACTCCCTGGACTGCACCACCTAATTTGTGGCTCTTGACTTGGGTTTACTATAGAGAAGTGGCACTTGGGCGCCCCTGGGTGGCGCCTAGGCGCCAACTCTCTGGACTGCTCCTTCATGTCAGCCGTGTGCTGCAAATGGTCAAGGCATGTACGGTGGCGCCTAGGCGCCAACTTCCTGCCTCTGGATGCCTCAGCTTGCATTCAACTCATCGGCTTTGCCTTCGTGTGTCCCGTCCTCCCTGCAAAAGATGGAAAAACAAAATAAATAGACTAAAAATGCCTAAATAATGCTGAAATTGCCTAAAAACTAATTAATGCTCCTAAAATGCAAAGCGGATGAAAATTAAGCTAAAAGAGTGCAAATTAGGCCTAATCTCTCGAACTAACACACAAATTAAGTCTGGAATGGGCCATGATAACTCTTAAAAATACGAGTTATCATACCCCCAAACTTAAATGTTGCTAGTCCTCGAGCAACACATGCAAACAGAATGAATAAATGAATGAATGAATGTATGAATGAATGAATGTATGCAGAAAAACAAAAATCAACTCCTTTTTCTTCCGGTTATGCATTGATCAATCCACTTAGCCATTTCACCAGGTCGTGATTAATTCAACCTGAAAAATCCATCACTATACAAACAAGGCATAAATTTTCCTTTCCAAACCAAGTTACATGTGGGTGTCAGAATTTCATAGTGCAAAGTTATATTTCAACACGTCAATCTGTCATTCAATCAGAAAACTGGTTAGGAACTCAATGAACTCAAGCAAACCAAGTATTAAACTGAATACACTAGTTACAACAAATGGTATCAAGTCACTAAATTCAATCTCTAACAACTGCACATTCTTTTTCCCCCCCAAACTTATTGCAAAAATTCTCCTCACCATATTTCAAGATATCTGGAGATCTATTTTATTTTATTTTATTTTTGGCTCCCCTCACCATATTTCAGGGTATCTAGGGAGAATTTTCATTTTTTAAAGCGTTGTTACTGTGATTTTCCTTTGCTTTTTTACGCGAACTTTGCCATTTATCGATGCCAAGTCCCAGTTACTCAGCTTAGGTCAACCACCCCCTTTTTATCTTTTTCTAATGCTTTATTAGGGGTACTGAACATGTTTGAGTAATTCCTGTGAAATAATACCATTTCCGAACTCATTGAAGTACTTGGTCAGCAATTATTTAGTTCAGTTTTCATCATCTCGGTCTGAAAGATATGCCTGTTATTGAATTAGAACAATGTATTCTGAAATTCCTTTTAATTCTTTCACATATTAATTTCAACCTGCTTTATACTTGGTTTCAGTCTTAATTGTCCATTCTTTCATGAATTCAATTTCAAATTAGAATTAATCACAGCCTTGCACATTTTCACAATCAGATGAATTGAAACAAAGATAACTTTCATTAGCTGGAATTGAAATGCATGCAACATAAACTAAGGCATGAAAATTAGAATGCAAAACTAACCTATGGTTGAGAATTATACACCCCCCAAACTTGAGAGATGCATTGTCCTCAATGGATGATCCTAATATGAACTAAAAATGAAAATACAATGAAAAGTAAAAAGAAAAGAAACGAAAAAGAAAAAGAAAGGACTGGGACTCCCTCAAGAATAGGACTCTGTCGCATCCTCATCGTCCTCGTCGGCCTCCTCATCGGGCTGGGGCTGCGATGGCTGCCCAAAATAAGCTCTGACCTCTGGCGGCGTCGGCAAAAAAGGCGGGAGGGTCGAGATATCGATCTGGCGGTCCTCCACTATCCGCTGTAGGTAGGCCTCCATCGCTTGGTCATGTTGCCGCTGGTACCTGGCTTAGGCTGCCACCAAATTCTCCAAGTTTGTTAGCCGCTCAGCTGTGGATAACGACTACGAGGATGGACCCGCTGCAGGTGGAGCCAGTCTGGGACGCGTGGTGGCGGTGCGGATCCGTGGCTGGGTGCGGTAAGAGAGGTCGTCAATGATGGCCTGACAATTTAGGACCTCCTCCGTCGGCTCCCATTTGACACCTGCCCACTTGCAGAGCCTGGTGATGAGAGATGGGAAGTAGTAGCTACCCTGGGGTGCGGTCGCGCAGGCATAGATCTGCTGGTAGATAATGCGACCCACATCGATCGTCATGCCGCTGTAGATGACATGTAGTAGCAGCGCTCTGTCCATCGTCACCTCACTGATGTGGGTCAACGGCATCATCTGAGCTGAAATAAAATGGAAAAACATTCGCCCGTCATACATCATCTCACTGCGCTTGAATGATGTGAGTTGGCCTCTCGTTGATTTCCACGTCGGAGGTCGTTGGTAGATATGCTCAGTGATAGAGTTGACATCTCGACCTTCTCCCTCCAAAAACTCCTCATACTGGTCTGGATAGTCAAAAAGCTCAATTCGTAATAGGAGTTGATCATTTCAGCATGAAACGGGACGATCTTGCCCCGGACCTTCACCCTGCCCTGCCATGTTCTACGGCATTGGCATAAAACTCTTTCACCACGGGCACTATTGCAGACTTAGGCTGTGCGAGGAATTTCTGCCACCCTCGAGTGTTCAGTGCGTTGATGAAGTTGTCGGAGAAAGAGATAATCTTTATTCCCCGTTCAGAAATTAGGTGTCACTTTTGAAGCGAGTCTGTGTACCGCTTGAATGCCTGAGCGGACACAAACCGGTTGGCGTCGAATTCGACGGGTTCCTGAACTTTCTTTCTCTTAGCCGATGATGAAGAAGCCATGTTGTTTCCAAGCAATCTTAACCGGCCCTTGCAAATCAAATTCCAACACAACCAAGCAGTCCGAAAATCCAATACACAACAAGTCGATTTCCAAATGCTGAACAATCCACCCAAATCACCAATCTACTCCAGTACCAACCAATGCAAAGCAATCCTCCCAAAATAATTTCCAATCCGCGAACCAATCCACTAATTCAATCCAAACTTCTAATCGAACAAGCACCAAGCAATCTTAAATCAAAGAAAATATCTCAAAGTTGGAGGAGGTTTCACCACAGCAGCTTTCAGCTTGCAATCTGGAGCTTGCTCTGTTTCTGCACTGGCGCCAGGGCGTGAGGGTATCGGCGCCTGGGCGAAGAAGATGACAATAAGATGGCTCAAAAAGGAGCCCAACTCAAGGGGAAATTGTTGGGGAAGCTAGAATAGACGTAAGGCTTAGATTGGGTGATAAAAAACCGGATTTTTGGATGGATTGCAATGGATCTAAGAAAAAGGGAAAGAACGAAAACGGAATGGAAAATGAGATGAATGAAATGAGGAGGAGATTGAGGTTCAAATGTAGTTGGATTGAGGTTTAAATTACTTGGAAACACTTTAGCAAGATTCAGGAATGAGAAAGGGAGAAAGAAAAATGGTGCTAGGGCGTGAGGGTTAGGGTTTAAACCCTAACCCGAAGCTTTATAGGTCGTCTGTGTTCTTCGCGGAGTTCATCATGGCGCCGGGGTGCCCCCATTCGGCGCCTGGGTGCCGTTCATATATATATATTTCAAAGGTAATAACCCCAAAAATAAAATAAATAAATAAAATAAAAACAAAAACAAAATTACAAATCAAACTTATACCAAGCAATGGGTTGCCTCCCATTCAGCGCTAAGCTTAACGTCCTCAGCACGACATTTTTGCTATTCAGTCCTTTTTCAATTTCACCACCTCGAACTCCCGGCCAATAGGGCTGCAACCTAGAAGTTCCAATCTGCTCTTAGCCCATCATTCCATGAAGTTGTGCCAAATTTGATTTTTCGGCCGATTAGATAGGGGTATTTTGATATGAAAATTTCCAGTTTTATCAAATGTGAACTCTCCTATTCCTTTATTGGCTTTAATATCCATGTCTTGACTTCCCAGCGGCTCGGTTATTTGTTTAGGCCCGATGTAACCAGTGAGTCGGTCTTTAGCACCGGCCGATAATTTATGGCCCCTATTCGCAATCTCCTCTTGGTCTTCCTCAAAACTAGCTTGAGGCAGCTTTTGAACCTCTGAATTGACCATATCAACCCTTAAGCAATCCTATGGGCTAGTCGGGCTCTGTATAGGCTTGAGCACTTTGAATGTAACCTTTTCATTCTGCACCTGCATGGTTAATTCTTCGGCTCGTACATCGATTATCGCATTGCCCGTTACTAGAAAAGGCCGACCCAGAATAATGGGTACGTCTCGATCTTCTTCATAATCCAAGATAATAAAATCTGCTGGAAAAATGAATTTGTCCACCTTGACAAGGACATCCTCAATAATACCTTCCGGATATGTAATGGATCGATCCGCCAGTTGTAGCGTCACGGTGGTTGGTCGAGCTTCCCCGAGGCCCAACTTTCTGAAAATGGACTTGGGCATGAGAATAATGCTAGCTCCCAAGTCGCATAATGCTCTCCCGAAGTACTGGTTGCCAATTGTACACGGGATTGTGAAACTCTCGGGGTCCTTGAGTTTAGGAGGTAGTTTCCTCTGAACCCTCGCACTAGTTTCCTCTGTTAGCTCCAATGTCTCGAATTCCATCAACCGCCTTTTCTTTGATAGCACGTCTTTCATGAATTTGGCATAGCTTGGCATCTATTCTAAGGCTTCGACGAGAGGTATATTAATGTGCAGCTGCTTAAGTACCTCGAGACATTTCTTGAACTGGCCCTCCTTTTTAGATTTTTCGAATCACTGAGGAAATGGAGGAGGCGGCCTTGGATTCGTGGGAATTTCAGTGTTTAATTGGTTCTGAGTTGCAGCCGGTTCCTTTGTCTCCTGTGATTGCTGAGTCAGAGGGTTAGTGGGTTTAGTCACCAATTCTGGTGGAGTTGGATTGGGTAACTACTTTCCACTACGCAATGTGACTGCTTGGACTTGTTCTTTGCTTTTGCCTTTCGGGTTTTGTTCGGTGTCGCTCAGCAACGATCCTTGAGGTCGACTGTTCAGAGCTGAGGCTAGCTGGCCTATCTGAGCTTCCAGGTTTCTGTTCATCGTGATTTGGGATTGCATAAACTGCATGAAGAGATTTTCCAGATCCGATTTCTTTTCTTCTCGCGGTGGTGGAGTGAACTGCATTGGTCTTGCAGGCTGTTGTTGTGGCTGCTGCTGTTGGAATCCAGGCGGCTGATTCGGCCTCGTCTGGTTGTTCCATGAGAAGTTAGGATGATTTCTCCAACCTGGGTTGTAGTTGTTTCCATACTGATTAGCTGGATTTCTCTAAAAATTTCTCACGTAATTAATGGACTCCAGATTGGAGGCACATTCATCACTGGGATGGCCAAATTCACCACACCATGTGCAAATGTCTGCTACTGTCGACTGCTGTGGTGCTGATGTCCCTAATGCACTGATGTTGGTTGGCCTTGACAAATTCTAAATTTGCCGAGACAAAACGTCAATGTGGGCCTTTATCGATGAAACCGCGTCCAGTTGGAGTAGACCTGCACCTCTGCTTCTATCTAATGGCAATTGATAACTGTTGGCAGCCATGTTTTCGAGCAGGGCGTATGATTCCCGATAACTTTTTCATAGCAGATATCCGTTTGATGAAGAATCCACCATGTGACGGGTGGAATCCTGGAGACTGTTATAGAAAATCTGAATTTGTACCCACGGCTGAATTCCATGATGCGGGCACTTACGAAGGAGGTCTTTGAAACGATCTCATGCCTCTGATAGGGTCTCCTCGCCGTGTTGCTTGAACGAGACTATATCCATTCTCAGCTTGGCTAACTTGGCCGGTGGAAAGTATTTTCCTAGGAATTTCTGAGCCAAGTCATTCCATGTGTTGACGAAGTTCGGTGGCAAAGAGTCTAGCCACTCGGAAGCTCGATCACGCAGAGAAAATGGAAACGTTCGAAGTCGCATTGCTTCATTGGATACTCCATTATGCTTGAAAGTGTTCATAATCTGCAGAAAATTCCGCAGATGGCGGTGCGGGTCTTCAGATGCAAGACCTCCGAACTGCCCAATAGACTGGAGCATCTAGAAAATCACCGATTTGATTGCAAAATTGTTGGTGTCGATCGGAGGAGGTGCAATGCTAGTTTGAACAGCATTTTGGCCAAGCGTAATCAGATCCCAAATTGGCTGGTCCAAATCATCTTGAGGTGGATGATTCGAGATCTCGATCCTCTGGTTTTTTGGCTGGTTTGCGTGGACATTATCGTCTTGATTCTCGATACGCTCCATCGTATGCTGTTGGTTTCTAGCCTCCTTGCTCTTTCGGCGCCTTCTCAAATAGGTTCTTTCGGGTTCTGGATCAAAAGGGATGACAGTCTCCTTTCCGGCTCTGCCTCGGCGCATGCAATATGAGATAATTCTGCAAAAACTAATGAATTTGAACTAGCAGAAAGGAAAAGAAAAAAGAAATTCTAATCTAAAAGAAATAATGAAAATAAGATATTCTACAGAATTGTACAAGAAAGCAATAAAACTAAATATAATTGGTTAAGCAAATCCCCGGCAACGACGCAAAAAACTTGATGAGCTGCGTATATGTTTATTAAATTGCTCGCTATTTACGCAAGTATACGTGTTGTATCAAGTAATAAAGAGTGGGTAGAGTATTGTTCCCACAAGGAATTGTTAACTAGAATTATTATTTAGCTTAATTGCTTTTGAGGGTTGTGAAATTCTGAGTTTGTGGTCCTATTAAACTAATAATTGCAAAGGGAAATTAGAGTAGAGATATGAGACTACTGAATACTAAAATGGGTTTACTGATTAGGGATGGCAGATTGATAGATCGGAATCCTTGAATCTAAACTATATTGCTCTGGTTCTTGTTAAGCGGATTGCATATGAATTTACTAGCCCAAGTTCATCTATCTTCATATATGTCTTCCAACAGTATATAAAGCTAATTACACTCTATTTAAGTGCTATGTTCCCATGACATTAAATAAAGTAAAAATTGATAAATTCATAACTTGTATAATGACTACACAGGGTTTAACGGTATATTCCTATCCGTTAAACAACTCTGCTTACATAAAGGTCGAAACCTGTGCCTTGCACATGGATCTGGCAAAGATCTCCCTTTTCCAAGGACAAATCAAGCAATTAAATCATCTTACAAGGTAGTTAATCTTGTAAAAGAATTATACTCACACATGCAAAGGTAAATCATACACAGCCATGTATATAAGCTTAAATATTCATTCCTAAATATTCTAAGAACCAAGAAACAATATAGTTTAGAATTCAATTCATCCTAACTATCCATCTAATGGAGGTTTAGTTCAAAGACATGATCTTAACAACCACTACATCCATATAAAAAGTATCCATAGTGCAGAGAAAGAAAATTGAAAAGGATAAGAAAAAAAAATTTCCGGCGGTTTCCACCAACGGGACTTGATTCCTTTCTTCAATCTGAGCTTTGATCTCGATTTCCACTTGCTCTTGCACTGTAGTTCATACTCTGGCTCTCCCTAGGAACTATATATAGAGTCCCCTTTTGCACAGCTTACGCACTGGAATATTCGCATATGGATGCGTATTGGCGCCTAGGCGCCCCTAGCTGACACCTAGGCGCCAACTCTCTGTGTACTGAGCAGTTTAGACACATTCTGGAACCCTAAGAATTTTTGCACTGGTGCCTAGGCGCCAACTCCTTGGACTGCACCACCTGATTTGTGGCTCTTGACTTGGGTTTACTGTAGAGAAGTTGCGCCTAGGCGCCAACTCTTTGGACTGCTCCTTCATGTCAGCCGTGTGCTGCAAATGGTCAAAGCGTGTAGGGTGGCGCCTAGGTGCCAACTCCCTACCTCTGGATGCCTCAGCTTGCATTCAACTTATCTGTTTTGCCTTCATGTGTCCCGTCCTCCCTGCAAAAGATGGAAAAACAAAATAAATAGACTAAAAATGCCTAAATAATGCTGAAATTGTCTAAAAACTAATTAATTCTCCTAAATTGCAAAGCGGATGAAAATTAAGCTAAAAGAGTGCAAATTAGGCCTAATCTCTCGAACTAACACACAAATTAAGTCTGGAATGGGCCATGATAACTCGTAAAGATACGAGTTATCAAGTGTCTGTACTGAATGGAGAGAAATGCTTTTAAACATGGTTGCCTTCAAAATGTATTGCCTGAAAAATATGTAGCTTGCTTATTGAGTTTACAACTCACATATTGTTTTCCAAACCAATAGACAGGTGAAGAAATGAAAGAGACAAGAAGCATGAATTGAGCATGGGAAAATGTGAAGACTTTATGAATTTTAATTTGTGCTACTTGTGACTGATGGAATGTAATATAACGTGATGTCTTTATGATCATATGTGATCTATGATATGCCTTGTATTTTATATACATGGGACAATGGATGATACATGCTGTGACATCTGATTTATGGAAAACTTTAAAATATATCATGAATATCATGATTAGTTATGAAATTATTGGGTGGAAATGACCTAAACATGCATGAGATGAAAAATAGAAGGAAATAAATACTTAAGAAAATATATTTAATTGGATAAATATTCATTAAATCTCGTCGTGTGACAGGGCAACAATCCTGATCATGTTTACCAGTCAATAGATCCTGAGGTAAGGATGTAACGCTCGGGCTGGGGCACCATAGCTAAGCTATCCATTCCTTCTCCTCTCATAATGTCTACCACTAGATTTTACCATCATAGACTATCTATTAGGAATACTAGTACTAAACTAGTCTAAAATATTTTCTTCCCTGTCTCCCTTTCTAGTTTCCATAAATCAGTAGGGGTCCTTATCATTTTTTTTTCTAATCTCATTTCTTATAATCATCATAGAGAGATAATTTCTCTCATACCTATCTTTCGATCACATTGAAATTGAAGAGAATTCCGGCAATTATTCTTGTCTTCATTTTTCTTCATCTATCTACCATTCCTTGCTATGATATACCAGCTTCTCTGGTATCATATGTGTAATCTTCTTTTCCTTCCATACATGTTAACTAGACACGGTTTGCTACACTTTTCTGCAATAATTTGCAGAGACTTTCCTATCAATTATAGCTATCGGTTGAGTTGACCTTTCTTACTCCTTTCTTTTCCTACACCAGGTTCCTTAGTCTTTAGTGGCAAGTTGTCCTTACACTGATTGTACATGTTCATTATCAACATGTGTTATATCCTTGTGTCCTATTGAAAAATATTTCTTATCAAATTCTTCCAGATTACCTTCTTTGATTATGGCATAATAGCCATTTAGGGTTTCTTATCATTCATAAGCATTGCCTATCAATGCTTAGTCATTACAAAAGGCTACATGTTCAAACTTTGAACATATTCTTGGTTTCAGTTATCCACTACTCAGATTGAACAAAATCTGATTCACCTGAGAACTTAGGTGGATACTGAGCTTGAAAGGCATTAATAACCTATTCATTAGTTTCTATCTCACTATCATCGACCCTTAAAAGTTTGGGTACTAGGTAAAAATTTATTACCTGTACTGATCTGTCATTTCTACCTTCTTCTATTTGGTCCTGTTAAGTTTTTTTTCCAAAGGCCTTGTATGATTTCTACTGTCTGGGCTACACAATCTTAGGCGGCCTACTTGCACAGCTCCTTCTATAGCTACAGTTATTCTTTCTTCCACTCTTTCTACCTGTGAGGTGTTACCTTGCCGCGGCTCCACCTTCAACTTTTGACTTAAGGTTTCTAGTAGCCCGTCATTAACGATCCCTTTGACTCACTTGTCCTGGTCCATTAGATTTGCTACTAATTTCACTTCTTTCCTGTTGACTCATATCTGCAACTGTCTTTGCCTTGTTCAAAAACTAAGGTGATAGGCATGTTGTAGAAAACAACATATAAAATCATATTAATGTGTTCATATCTTATCATGAAATCATTCACATCATACATAGTCAATTATATGTTCTAGAAAGATCAATGACCTTTCCTTTTTCATATACACTTAGCATTTGAATAAAATCAAACACACTTATATTTTCATAACATCAAACATCATATATTTATAAAAAAAAAATTAAAAGGAAATTTCTTTCTTTTTCCTACATTTCTCATTTCTATCTTTGCCTTTCATAGTGTAAGTGTGATACTCAGACCCAAGTAGGACTCATATGAAGGCATTAGGCATGTAATTATGATACATGTATGCCTTGAATGATTTATTGATGATTTTAGGACTTTATGATATTTTGAAATTAGGGTTTTAGTTAAGAATGATGATTAAAAATTTAATCGCCGGAGGCCAAAGTGAGTCGGTATGACCCGTGGGGCTTAACGAGGATTGAAAGGTGAAAATGTGTCATGAATAATCATGTTAATTACCATAATTTAATTTATGGAGATTAAAGTGTAATTATGGAATTAAGATGAAAAATGATAGAAAATTCATAACTTGACGCCTACAAGGCGAATTTCGATAAAATTTGAAAGGTAAGCTCACGACGGTGGGACCAATCTTATGAATGGATTGAATTAAGGAAATCATGATGGGATTAGGGTGATAATTAATTTTTTTATCCTCAAATCCAAAAGATAAATTCAAGTGGTCATAAGTGGAGTTAGAAAACTCTGTTTGAGACAAAACTTGAGAAAGATGGATAAAACGATATGACGAACGATATGGTAGGAATGGATTAAGCTAATTATTATGGTATTTGATTAATCACAAAAATATGAAAGCCATTAAATGCAATTCAAGGTGGGAAGCCTCATGGACGTTGCAATGAGGGTAATTTGGGAAGGTAAAAATAGAAATTACTAATCTACACTCATGTGTAGTAAATCTAGACTTGGAAAGGAAAAGGAAAATAGGAAAGAAATAGTTAATGAAAAAGTTTTATCATTAAAATTGGTGGGAAGGCTCATGATGAGGTGTTTAAGGAACGATCAAATTTTCAGCTAAAAAGGATAAGTTGCAAATTAAAAATCTAGGAAAATCAACCTGGACAGGATTGAACGGGTGGCAGGATTAGCTGCACCAAATGATGTAATAATTTTTATAAAAGGAATTTTGGGCCAAATATTTTATAGGATATATAAGCCATATTGATGATCACACGACCAAAATAAAAATTAGATTTTGATGAGTATAAATATACCCCATAATTTACGTGATTCAAGCTGTTTGAAAAGGGATGCTGCTGTCCAGCAGAGTAAAAATATCAAAATAAATAGAAATACTAAATATTTCATGATGGAAATATTTATTATGATTAATTAATGTAGTTATTAAAGTATGGTAGAAATTTTAGATCAAAACTACTAGATTTGATATTAATTCAAGATTTTGATAATTAAGTGCGCCTAAATTCAGCATTATGGACAGCTTAAGGAATAAATCAAGATAAATGTTAAATTCCAGATTTTTGTGATAGAATTTGACTTATAATGGGATATAAACAATTTATTATGATGGTTTAACCTATTAAAGGTAAACAAGATTACCCTAAATATGATTTTTTTAAAGATACGCAAAGGGATGTTCAAAGAAGGGTGCAGAGGGTACCCAAAATGTATATGAAAGTTGCTGTTGTGGAAGCAACTAATATATGGATATTAAACATGTGTTAATACCCTAAATTTGGGTTAAGAAAAATATGATTAATTTCTGAAATTTAGGGATTAAAAATCTATTTTGATTTAAGTATCCCAAGAGACGTTGAAAATGGGTAAAACGGGTCCAAAAGTTGTTGTTTTGGAACCCTATGATACATGGATTAAAATTTCAGGAATGAACCCTAAATTATATGGTAATTAAGGAGTTTAATTATACTGAATTAAGGTTCAAGTTTCTGTTTAAGAAATTTTAAGAAACACATAAGTATGTGTTGAAAAATGAACTTGTAGGGAAGGATGGGTATGAATGAATGATAAATGGGGTATGTAAATTCCAAAAATTCAAAAATGCATGGAATTATGGTAAAAAGAGATGACTAATTTTCTGAATGATTGTTATATGCATTTAAGTTTACCCTACATAAGGTTATCAAAAATGAATAGATGATTTGAAATGTATAGGCTATGTCGATACGTATGAATACCCGATTTTAAAGACAAGTGGGTTAAGCTAGATGAACTTATGTAGGTTGGAAAACCCAAGGAATATAAGTATTTAATGATGATGCAAATAATGAAATGTTATTTTCATTTATCTAGGCAAAGGCAAGGAAAAGAATGGAAGAAAAGGATTATGACGATCTCAGGTAAGCAAGCGAACTTTTCAAATTATGGATTTTTCTCTATATGTTGAAATGATGATTTTGTAAATGCTTTTATGATTATGTTTAGATGAATGGGCAAGCAAAAGTTTTGAAAATGATGGCTTTAATGCAAAGCCTTAAGTTTTGGAAAATGATAGCTTTAAGGAAAAGCCTCAAAGTTTACTTCATGGGAAGCAAGCGACATGTTTTTAAGATAAAGAATGTATCACAAGTGTTGCCATGGGTTGGCAATGCTTTATGTTAATGAAAATGAGAAATTTGCTTATGAGTAAGCAAATTCTCCCTGATGATAATTTTAGAGAATTTTATGTTTTATGCTGATGGTTTTCAAGAATTTGCTTATAAGCCAGCAAGTTCTTTATGATGTTGTTTCAAAAGTATTTTATAAGAAAAAAGGAATTTTACCCTTTTTCACAAAGTAACAAATGTAAATAAGTTTTTAATTTCTCTTATGATGGTTTATGATAAATAATCGTGATATAAAAGAAAAGGAAAAAGAAAATTTGATTGGTTTTATTATGTTATGATAATTAAATATCAACAATGATTTGGACATAGTCCATCTGTTTTTAAATGATATTCGAAAAGTTTTAATTTCCTTTAGATAAGGAAATCTATGTTGAAAATGTCTTGAAAAATATTTATACGGATGTGTTGAAAGGGATTTAAGGATGACCAATCTCATATGTTGAGTTCATAAAATGGTTTGATTTCGAGTTGCTAAATAGTATGCAAAAGATTACACAAGTCCCCTTATGTAAAAATGGTATAATAGATAGGTGGACAATAATTTGATTATTAGGGTGGTTGAGAAGGGGTAGCATAATTGCATAACTTTTGTGAGGAAAAGGCCCCGAAATGGAAACTAAGAAAATGATAGAAAATATATGGTTTAATTTTGAAAATTCAAATGTTTTGAAATTCTTTTATAAGGATTTTAAGATGTATTATTTTTCAAACATTTCAAATGTTTATCAAGATGTTTTACTCAAAATATTTCCGAAAGAATTTAATGAAGGTCATCCTAAAATTAGACTTTAAATGACAACTTGTTTAAAGAGGGTGCGCTCGCTTTACAAGTTGACACGGACTGCGGTCTGTGATGTGTTTTTTAAAACAATTTTTAAAGATACAGACTTCGGTCTATGAAGTTTTTTGAGTATGGTTGTAGGTTGCGGTTTGCGATCTCGGTTTAAAAGGTCATGGGCTGCGATCTGTGATATTTTAAACCAAATGGTCTGCGGTCTGTCAGAATAATGTATGGTGCACCAGTACACGGAATAGGCCGGTTGTAGAGCACGGTTGAGATGACCGAGGCCCACTCTACACAAGGCCAAGTCACTAAGGGATGCAGGAGTGCCAGCGGTGCCCTCCCTGAGATGGGAGTAGGACAAATAACAACCGCCTGGCTAGCGTGCTATTAAGGATTCTCTTCCAAAAGATAGCATGATCACTTGCTAAGTGTCACTACTGGATGGAGACAAATGCATTTGCTTATGTTTGTTTTTGAAAAGCCCAAAGATTGGGACATGAAAGTATGTTTTTATGAAAGTTATCCTAAAGGGATTTTTATGAAATGATTACCCTAAAAATAGGGTGTTTTACACAAAAGTGTAAATAACAGGAATGAAAGGAAATATTTTTATGCAAATACATTTATGGAAATGGTTTATGTATCTTATATGCCTCGTTTGCTATAAACAAGCCCCAAGACGGGGATTATGAAAAGGATTTATGTCAAACTTGTTTTTGGACATAAGAATGTCCATTATTAAAGAGCCTAAATGAAAAGTGTTTATGGACATGAGAATGTCCAATGCCAAAGTGTTTTAATGAAAGGTGTTTTAGGACATATGAATGTCCATTGCCAAAGGAAGCTATGTGAAAAATGTTTTGAGACATTAAATGTCTCTTGGCTAAAGGATTTTATGATGAAAAATATTTTTGGACATAAAAATGTCCTTTGTCGAGAAAGGATTATGTGAATGATGTTTTAGGATATGAGAATGTCCTCCTTTGCCAAAGGAATTATGAGAAAAATGTTTTGGACTTAAGACGTCCACTGACAAAAGATGGTTTTATGTAAAGGTCTTGGAACATTGAAAATGTTCACTGAAGAGAAAAAGAAATTAATTATAAAGGGTAAAACATGTATGTTTTGCTTTAACAAGCTCGGACGTGGCTTGTAAGTGCTTTTAAGAATGAATGTTATATGAAAATATTCAAGGACATAGAATTGTCCTTGTGAACAAAGGATTTCATGATAATATTTTAGGACATATAAATGTCCTCAGGAAAAAGGTGGTCAAGATGTTTATGAAAAAAGTTTTCAAGGAAGTCTTGCCCTAATGATAAAATGCTTGCTTACTGAGTTGTCACTCACGTTTTGTTTTCCTAAACCTTAGACAAGTACCGGGAAACTCAAGGGGTCAATGGACCTAAGCAACGAAGGAAGGTACGAAGTAGATTCAGGTGGGCTAAAAGGATTAGCCATGATGAGTGGAATGCTATGAATGGAAGTTTTCAGGTATGTTGATATATATGTGAACTTGTTTAAAGTTCTGAGTTCTAGATAAACTAATGATTGAATATATGTATGTATGCAATGGAAATGTCATGATTAGGTCAAGAGGACCTTTAATGTATAAGTGCATGTTGAGAAGTTATAAAGGATTTGTACAAGTGAATACAAGTGTACCATTGCTTATGTTATAAATGAAATGACGATGAATGAAGAAATGAAAATTTTTTTTGGACGAGTTCCAATTAAGAACCCGCTGTGTGATCAGGGCAACAATCCTGATTCACATATACCAATTAATAAGGTCTTGAGGTAAGGAAGTGACGTCTCAGTTTGGAGTGCCACAGTAAGGTTGCTTTTCCTTATACATACAGATTATACCTACATAATCTGTCATTCTATCATAAACATAAACCCTAAACCAACAATCACTTAGAAAGTTGGCGCCTTGGTGCCTTCCATATGTCACCATGACTCTACACCTTAAACATATATATCATATAGCACAGTCTTGTGCTATCTTTAGTGAGGTATAGTATACCTTAGATATGGGGGGTCTCTATGTAGGGTTCTATTATTTAACCCATCATCTGTTCTTATTCCCTTTTATCATTTGTCTTTTCTTAGATTCTCCTTACCTCCTTTTTCATCTCATTTATCCTCATATCATTTTTTTCTTCACATACCATCTACACTATGAAATATAGCAAACTAGCTACATTTCTGAAAATAGTCATATCATTGTGTCATAGTGACACATAGTAAAAGACAATACATATCGTATATGTCTTATAATTTTCAATCTATTTCTTTCACCGTTTTCCATTTTTCCTCTACGTCTATCTATTAATCCTTGCTAAGATACCATATTTGTGATATCAAGTCCTTTCTTACCAAGCCTATTTACCAATTGTGGCGCCCCAGCCCGAGATGTCACAACCTTACCTCAGGATTTATCGATTGGTAAATGTGAATCAGGATTGTTGCACTGATCACGCGGCGGGTTCTTATTAGATATTTATCCACTTAATCCTACCTCCTTAGGATTTTATATCATTTATACATTCAATTTCCATCAAATGCTATTTTAGGCCATTATTTCATTTGAGAGTTACACATCTCATCTTATAATTTTCATACTTAATCATATCATGATATTTCATGCCTTAGCATTTACCCATAAAAATTTTTCGCCAATCCATGGGCATAAAATATAGCTTTCTTCTTCTATGGTCACAAAACCATAACATAATTCATATACAACATTAAATAACTATTTAATGTCATCATTCATATAACCATTCAACCCTTAGGTTCATATATAGGTACCCAAGGAAATTCGTTTCTCCTTGAATTTCCACTTGTGCTCCTTTCCTCCTTCCTTTCATGTGATACCTAGACCCAAGTAAGGCTTATTTACATGCAATTGTCATATAAATATGCATCATGTATGAGTTAGTTGAATTATGAATGATCTTCTTTGCAATATTGATGATTTATGGTAATTAGGTCAGAGGTTATGAATGATGATAAAAATCAATCACTCTAAGTCGAAATGGGCCAATGTGATTAAAGTGGCCTAATGAGGATTAAAAAAAAGAGTATTAGTGTGCCATGAGAAATTAATTAATTTCCATAATGTGATTAATGGAAATTATGAGACTAATTATGGAGCTAAGTTGGAAAATATTGGAAAATTCATAACTTGACGCCCATAAGGCGGATTAATATGAAAATTGAGATGGAAGCACATAATTTCATGATTAATCACATGGGAAAGGTAGATTATGAAAATTTTGATGATAATTAATCATCACTGTCCAAATTTAGAGACAACTTCAAACGATCATAACTTGAGCTAGAAAAGTCGGATTGAGATGAAATTTGAAATGAATAGTTAAAATTATGAGATTAAGGTTATGGAAGGGTTTGATCAAGCTAATCATTCTCAGATTAAGGGTGCACAAAATTGGGATCAACTCTTTTGACTTTGGCACAAAAATAGTGATTAGCATTTATGTTAAAGTTGAATAAAATAATTAAATAAATAAAGTCAAAAATGAGGTGTCAAAAGGAGGTCAATTGCAGGGTACTTCATGCATTATTAAAAATAGAAAAATTTCTGCAATTATCTCATGATTAAATGCAGAATTAAAAGGCTAATGCATTTGCATAGGGGAGAGTAGCTTACATGGCAAGCATGGTCGTCCAAACCAACCCCTAAAATGGATTTTTGTGATATATTTTTTAATAAAATATATGCCCAAAGTAAACTATGGATTAAGGGGATTAAATTTGCATTAAATTGGAGTGGAAATTCATGGCTAAAGGCATCAGATCTGGACCGTAGAGATGTGATCAATAAATGGACAGCTTGGAAAAGTGGACGTCCAAGGCGAAAATGTGAGTTTTTATTATTTTTTTAATAAGCTAAATGGTCCCCTAATTAGGCTATTACCTAGGGTAGTTAATTATCCATTAATTAAAGTAAAATGTGCTGGTCCCGAGTTAATGGCAAAACACAAGAGGGGAGGGATGAATTGGGTTCTTATAAAATTCTTCGGTAAATTAAAAACTTAACCCCTTGAAAGCTTAATCCCATTGATTGAAACAAATAGAGAGCAATGAAGTAATGAAAGCAATAAAGTAAAACAGTAGGCAAGATTTATAGTGGTTCGGGAAACCTCTCCCTACTCCACTCTTCCAAGCTCACACACCGTTGTGACTTGGGTTCCACTATGTATTCTGCGAATACACTTAGAGTCTCCGCTCTCTTCTAGATTCTAGCTCTAGGGGGCATACACAATCAGAGCCTATTGTGGCGCCCCGAACCGAGGTGCCTAGAAGCCTTACTCCGGGATCGTTTTGATTGGTAAACGTGACTCAGGATTGTTGCCCTGATCACACGGCAGGATTTTTTTTTTCTTTCATCAATACATGGAAAATTCCCATCATTCATCAAATTTGAAATATATTTCACATAACACAGTTATGATAAAAACTATTCCATAAACATTTTCATTGGAATAAAAATATTCCCTTTTCATCTCAAAATTATCATCGTTGACTTTACATAAAGTTTACATAAACATAATTTATATCAAAAACTACATAACACTTGGCATGCTGCCTTCATCATCATTTCCTGTCTGTTTGTTGAAAAAGCATGGGTGAGTAATGATACTCAGTAAGCAAGCTATACATAATTTTTCAATCATTTTCATGCATTTCATAAAATGAAAATGCATACATAGCATTCATGACATTCCTTTGGATGCGACGCTAGCTAGGCGCCCATCCCATACATGCTCCCATTTCAGGGAGGTCGCCGCCGGCCTGGGCCTATTAAGCGACTTGGCAATAGCGAGGGGGACATCCGGTCCGCTTACTACCTCGACTAAGGCCTATTCCTCGTGCACATGCTCATTCTCATACACATGCCGGCATGATATTTGCAAATCATAAACAATTTCATAAAAAGCATTTAATAAATAATTTCACAAAACAAACTTCAGTTCATGTAAAGCAGTTATAGGTATGGCCAACCTTAAATAAATTTCATAAAGCAACTTGCAAACAATTTCAAGTATTTTGGAAATAATTTGCAAAACATATAACTTGCTTACCTTTTTAGGAGGTGTCTTCGACCTTCTCTTTTCCTTTTCCTATTCAAGGACAAAGGATATTTCATTTCCTTTATTTAAGCTGCTTCCCATGTATGCTTTATAATATTTGGGCATTATTTCTTTACATAGATATTTTTGTCCATAAATTCTTCAAAAATTCCATACTTATATTCAAATATTAATTTCCAAATTTTCTCCAAAATCACGCTGTTCACTGTAGCAGATCACTGTAGCAGATCACTGTTCATCCGTTGTTACTGTTCACAGCGACGTGGTTACTGTTCATGGGTTTCAAAAATTGATATTTTTCCAAAAATAAAAAATACCATGACATACCTTAGGCCTAGTATATCATTGGACATTTCTTATATTTTGAATTTATCATTATTTACTTGCCCAAAAAAATTATTTTCTCCATATACTAAAAATCATCATAACTTCACTTAAGCATAATCCTTAATTCCAAAAATCATGAAATTAATATATCATTATTCTAACATCATATTTATCATAATCATTCATCCCAAATCATCATTTATCAATTTTGGAGCATTATTTCAATCTCCAATACACATATCCATCAATATAATTCATGAATTTTCATTTATTCATAAAATAATTACAAAATTACAAATGTCGAAATGACGCGTATACAGTTGAAACAACTCGTATACGGTCAGGGTTCCATAATTCTCCCCCCTTTACAATAGGTTTCGTCCCGAAACCTATCTTTCTTCGAATAATTGAGGGTACTTTCTTTCAACTTCTTCCCGTAACTCCCATGTGGCTTCGGATTCTGAATATCGATTCCATTGAACCTTTACATACTCAATTTCTCTGTTCCGAAGCTTCTTGATCTTGAAATCTAATATCTTGATTGGTCTCTCCTCATAGTTCAAGCGTTCTTGTATTGGCAAATTTTCCGCTATCAACATATGGGTTGGATCGGAAACATATTTCCTGAGCATGGAGATGTGAAACACATTGTGGATGGCACTGAGGGCTGGTGGCAGAGCTATTCTATAGGCTAGATTGCCTATCTTTTCCAAAACTTCAAAGGGCCCAACATATCTCGGGTTTAATTTTCCCCTCTTTCCAAACCGGGTGACTCCTTTGAATGGTGTTACCTTAACAAATACGTGATCCCCAACTTGGATATTTAAATCCCTTCTTTTGCAATCGGTGTAACTCTTTTGCCTGCTCTGGGCTGTGAGTATACACTGGCGAATCACTTGGACTTTTTCCGCCATTCTTTTTGAGAGGTCTGGAGCCAATTTTCTTTCTCCCACTTCATCCCAGTTTAGAGGAGTTCTGCATTTTCGTCCATATAAAGCTTCAAATGGGGCCATTTGAATACTTGCTTGATAACTATTGTTATAAGCAAATTCTGCCATAGCCAAATATTCATCCCACGATCCTCCAAATTCTACTGTGCACATCCTCAGCATATCCTCTACTATTTGATTTACCCTTTCTGTCTGCCCATCAGTTTGAGGATGAAATGCTGTGCTGAATTTCAACTGCGTACCTAAGGTTTGATGTAAACTTTTCCAAAATCGAGATGTAAAACTGGAATCTCGATCGGAAACTATTGACTTAGGTACTCCGTGCAATCTCACTATCTCCTTATAATAAATTTTAGCCAGTCGCTAAGCAGTAAAATTTTTCTTGTTGGCTAGCAAATGAGCTACCTTTGATAATCTATCTACTATGACCCATATAACATCATTTCCATTATGGGTTCTTGGCAACCCTTCAATAAAATCCATAGTAATATCATACCCATTTCCATTCTGGAATTTCTAGCGACTGTAATTTTCCAGGGGTTCTTTGATGATCAGCCTTAACCCTTTGACATGTTAGGCACTTAGCCACATATTCAGCAATTTTTCTCTTTATATTATTCCACCAATACATCTTCTTAATGTCTTGATACATCTTGGTGCTACCTGGATGCATCGAAAATGGAGAGAAATGTGCTTCTTTCAATATCTGTTTCTTTACTTCCTCTTGATTGGGTATACATAGGCGACCCTTATATCTGTACATCCTATGTTCATCTTGTATGTATTCACTGGGATTTCTCTTAATCATTTTCTCCACATAATTCTTGAAATTCCCATTTTCTTGTTGAGCCATTTTAATTTGCTCAAATAAATTTGTCTGGATTTGTAATTGAGACAATCTAACTTGTACCCCAGGTGGGCTTACAATTAATTCTAATTGTCTCAATTCTTGTAATAGCCCTTCTTCCTTTGTGATGAGATGTGCTAAGCTAACATTTCTACTGAGCGCATCGGCTACTACATTGGCTTTGCCTGGATGATATAAAATGTCAAGGTCATAATCCTTGAGTAATTCGAGCCATCTCCTTTGCCTCATATTTAACTCCTTTTGAGTAAAAATATACTTGAGGCTCTTGTGATCAGTATAGACCTCACATTTAACTCCATATAAATAATGTCTCCATTTTTTCAAGGCAAAGACTACTGCTGCCAATTCTAAATCATGGGTTGGATAGTTTACCTCATTTGGCTTGAGTTGCCGAGATGCGTATGATATAACTTTTCCATTTTGCATCAGTACACATCCTAATCCTTTCTTTGAGGCATCACTATAGATCACAAACCCTTCCTTCTCCATAGGTAGTGTTAGAATTGGAGCTTTTACCAGTCTTTTCTTTAATTCCTGGAAGCTATTCTCACATTCCTGTGTCCATTCATACCTAACTCCTTTCCTTGTCAGCTTTGTGAGTGGAGCTGACAATTGTGAGAATCCTTCCACAAATTTTCTGTAGTAGCCAGCTAGCCCTAGGAAACTTCTTATTTTCGTGATATTTGTTGGCTGTGGCCACTTTGTTATTGCCTCAATCTTTTGAGGATCTACTTGTATTCCCTCCTCGGATATAATGTGGCCGAGAAAGGCTACTTGTTTCAACCAAAACTCACATTTTTTGAATTTAGCATATAATTTCTCTCTTCGAAGAATTTCCAACACTATCCTTAAATGCTTCTCATGTTCTTCTTCTGTCTTTGAATAAATTAATATATCATCAATGAATACCACCACAAATTGATCCAAAAATTCTCGAAAGATTCTGTTCATCATATCCATAAACACAGCTGGGGCATTCGTTAGTCCAAATGGCATGACTAAGAATTCATAATGCCCATATCTTGTTCTGAATGCTGTTTTATGGATGTCCTTTGGACATATCCTCAACTGGTGGTAACCTGACTGTAAATCAATTTTTGAAAATGTAGAAGCTCCTTTTAACTGATCAAAAAGATCATCTATTCTTGGGAGTGGGTACTTATTTTTTACTGTTACTTTGTTCAATTCTCTGTAATCAATACAGAGTCTCAAACTCCCATCTTTTTTCCTTACAAATAGTACTGGAGCTCCCCATGGTGATGCACTGGGTCTAATAAATCCCTTATCTAATAAATCCTGAATCTGTACTTTCAACTCAGCCAATTCGGCTGGTGCCATCCTATATGGGGCCTTAGATATTGGGGCTGTCCCTGGGATAGTTTCTATTTCCATATCCAACTCCCTCTCCGGTGGTAAATTACATAGCTCTTTTGGAAAAATATCTGGAAATTCATTTACCACTGGAATTTGATCCATAGGCACCCCATCTCCATTTATTGCGTTTATAGAGACCAGATAAGCTGTACATTGTTGGCGTATCAGCTTAGCTGCTTTCATGGCTGATACCATTCTTATTGTGTTTTCTGGTTGTCTTATTTTACTGATCTCTATTTCATCTTTTGGTACTTCAAATTGCACTTTTTTATTTCTGCAATCAATTGTTGCACCCCATTGGCTTAGCCAATCCATCCCTAATATGACATCAAACTCTATCATGGGTAATAGGATGAGATCAGCTTCCAATATTTTTGTTCCTATCCTGATAGGACATGCTTTGCAGATTTGATTTATACTTGCCAATCTATATACTGGGGATTCTACATGTATAGTACTACTGGTTTGCTCTACCCGTAGTGCGTGTGTGATTACGAATTGGTATGATATAAATGAATGCGTAGCTCCAGAATCAAATAAAGCTACTGCAGAATTTCCTAAAATGTAAATCATACCTGTAATCACTTTTTCCTCCATCTCTTGTGATTCTGTTCGGGTGAGGGCTTGGACACGCACTGGGTTGGCAGCAGTACCGGGTCGATTAGCGATGGCGGGGACTTTTTGCTGGGCCGGCCTCCCTCGAGCTTGTGCTCCTTGTGGCTTATTCAGACAATTGGGCGAAATGTGTCCGACTTGACCACAGTTGAAGCACTTTATTATCTTGGCTTCGTCGGTCCCGCAGTCCCGGGCCACATGACCCGTTTGGCCACATTTGTAGCATTTCCCCGTTCCCTGTAAACATTCGCCTGAGTGGCGCTTGTGGCAAGTTCTGCAAGTCGGGGCGCTCTTTGTCTGGTCACCGATTTTCTTTTTTTCGGCGAATCCCCTTTTCCCTTTATTAGCCTCACCTTCCTTGGAGGTTGTAAAGAATTGTTTTTGAGCTTGCCTAAGCTCCTGAGTCCTCATAGACTCCATCTCCAATGCCCTAGCCCTCTCAATGCTAGAGGCATAGTCCTTTATTAATAATGGGGCTAACCCCTCTCTTAGCTGGGGTCTCAATCCCCTCTGGAACCTTTGTGCCTTATTTTCCGGCACATTGGCGATCCATGGAACATATCTTACCAAGGCATTGAACTTTGTGGCATACTCCGTAACTGTCATCCTACCTTGGTAAAGTTTCTCAAATTCTATCACCCTCTGGCTCTGCAGTCCTACAGGGAGATATTCTTTATTAAATTCCTCCAAAAATTCCTGCCACGTAACTTGCTCCGGGTGTGGCATCGTGACCATCAGCGTTTCCCACCATTCATAAGCGTCTTTTACCAGTAGGTGGGTAGCGCACAGCACTTTTTGCTGATCATTGCAGGGCGATATTCTAAATAATTTCTTAATTTCCGTAATCCATTGCTCTGCAATGAGGGGGTCCGGTTCCCCTGCGAACTTGGGCGGTCTCTGGGCAAGAAAGGCATTGATAGCCTTTCTATCGGCCTCAAGGAGACTATCCTCCATTCCCCTTGAAGTGCCGGGATTGGCCGAGGGCCCTGGTCTTTCCCCATCTCTTCTTGATGGTGGGGCTTGCTGGTTCCTCATTTCTTGCAACAACCCAGCAGTCTGGGCTGTCCATTGCTGCATAGCTTTTTCGATAGCCGCAACAATTCTTTCTTCTATATTGACCTCTGCTTGAGGTCTAGGGCTTTCCTCTCGCCGTGGGCGGGTCCTAGAGGATTGCTCCTCGGATTCAGCCCTATAAGTTCTTTTACTGGCTTCGCCCTTGTTTGATCAACTGATTCTTCCATCGGAGCCTTTCCTTTGTTAGCTCTGGCTTTAGCTCTAGTGAGCGGCATTTTCAACTTCATAAAACATTTATTAACATAACATCAATATTTATCAATAATAAATAAATCAATCATAATCATGATTTCATGTAATCTAGCTTAGTCGTTTCTTTCCTTTTCTGCCTATTTACCAATCCATGCTCTGATACCAACTTCTGTGGTATCAAATTTATCCTTTCAACATAATTTATTTTCTCCTTCTCCCGCCTATTTACCAATCCTTGCTCTGATACCAACTTCTGTGGCGCCCCGAACCGAGGTGCCTAGAAGCCTTACTCCGGGATCGTTTTGATTGGTAAACGTGACTCAGGATTGTTGCCCTGATCACACGGCAGGATTTTTTTTTTCTTTCATCAATACATGGAAAATTCCCATCATTCATCAAATTTGAAATATATTTCACATAACACAGTTATGATAAAAACTATTCCATAAACATTTTCATTGGAATAAAAATATTCCCTTTTCATCTCAAAATTATCATCGTTGACTTTACATAAAGTTTACATAAACATAATTTATATCAAAAACTACATAACACTTGGCATGCTGCCTTCATCATCATTTCCTGTCTGTTTGTTGAAAAAGCATGGGTGAGTAATGATACTCAGTAAGCAAGCTATACATAATTTTTCAATCATTTTCATGCATTTCATAAAATGCAAATGCATACATAGCATTCATGACATTCCTTTGGATGCGACGCTAGCTAGGCGCCCATCCCATACATGCTCCCATTTCAGGGAGGTCGCCGCCGGCCTGGGCCTATTAAGCGACTTGGCAATAGCGAGGGGGACATCCGGTCCGCTTACTACCTCGACTAAGGCCTATTCCTCGTGCACATGCTCATTCTCATACACATGCCGGCATGATATTTGCAAATCATAAACAATTTCATAAAAAGCATTTAATAAATAATTTCACAAAACAAACTTCAGTTCATGTAAAGCAGTTATAGGTATGGCCAACCTTAAATAAATTTCATAAAGCAACTTGCAAACAATTTCAAGTATTTTGGAAATAATTTGCAAAACATATAACTTGCTTACCTTTTTAGGAGGTGTCTTCGACCTTCTCTTTTCCTTTTCCTATTCAAGGACAAAGGATATTTCATTTCCTTTATTTAAGCTGCTTCCCATGTATGCTTTATAATATTTGGGCATTATTTCTTTACATAGATATTTTTGTCCATAAATTCTTCAAAAATTCCATACTTATATTCAAATATTAATTTCCAAATTTTCTCCAAAATCACGCTGTTCACTGTAGCAGATCACTGTAGCAGATCACTGTTCATCCGTTGTTACTGTTCACAGCGACGTGGTTACTGTTCATGGGTTTCAAAAATTGATATTTTTCCAAAAATAAAAAATACCATGACATACCTTATGCCTAGTATATCATTGGACATTTCTTATATTTTGAATTTATCATTATTTACTTGCCCAAAAAAATTATTTTCTCCATATACTAAAAATCATCATAACTTCACTTAAGCATAATCCTTAATTCCAAAAATCATGAAATTAATATATCATTATTCTAACATCATATTTATCATAATCATTCATCCCAAATCATCATTTATCAATTTTGGAGCATTATTTCAATCTCCAATACACATATCCATCAATATAATTCATGAATTTTCATTTATTCATAAAATAATTACAAAATTACAAATGTCGAAATGACGCGTATACAGTTGAAACAACTCGTATACGGTCAGGGTTCCACACCTATGCTCTCTTCTAGATTCTAGCTCTAGGGGGCTTATACAATTGATACAAGTAGATGATGAGTTTAACTCCAATCACAACTCTACTTGCAACGTCTTGGTTTGTTACAACAAACTCAAACCAAGCACCAAGAACAAAGAATAATGAAAATACGAAAGATCTACACATTACTGAGTTGTGTAGGCAAGTTTCAGCTTGAGGAAGAATCTGTAGAAGCAACCGGTTGTATATCGTTGAAGCTACTTGCAACTTGAAGCTTGTTCTTCCTTTGAAAGTGTATAGATCACTCAAATTTGGAGAAAAGCAAATGGGAGCTCTTGTTTGCACTTCTTTCCTCTCTTTTGGCTATGTAGTGTATATTTCCACGTTTGCTTGAGTGTCTATTTATAGAATGGGGAAGATTTGAACGTTATAGAAGTGGTTGGCGCGCAATAAATGTCCCAACGTTCAAAAATTCGAACATTACTTCCCCAAGTCGCAGGTGGAGTCGACTTCGTCTGCGACTTGGCTTCCCAATTCGCAAGTGGAGTCGATTTCGTGTGCGACTTCACTTCTGCAGTTTCCAAGTCTGAGTCTGGGTCGACTTGGTTTCAGACTTGAACTCAAGTCGATCTAGGAGTCGACTTGGGTTGCGACTTAGCCAGTTCTTGTGCCAAAAATAGTTTGATCCTTGTTCGATTCTCCTCTAGCTTGCTTAGCTTCTTTACATTCTGAATTGGCTTCATATTTTGTAGACCTTGAGAATCTTGGAGAGCTTGAAAGCTTGTATGGTTGATTTCCCTTTGATTCATGCACCTTGCTTGCTTTTGATATTAATCTTCATATCTTGAATTTCTTCATCTTGAAATATGCTTGAAGCTTTGCCTTGGACTTGAGAAACTCTTGCACCTTTGATTTGGTCTTGAGAGAACTTAAGTTGATCTTGGAATGAGCTTGAATCTGTCTTGAACTTTGAAAATCCTCAAGTCGATCTTGAGGTCGACTTCGTCTGCGACTTCACCCAAGTCGCAAACTGGAGTCGACTTCGACTGCGACTTCGGATTTTTCTGCCCCAAAATCAACTCTGGAGTGAATTTTTCATCTCAAGTCGATGCTGCAGTCGATTTCGTCTGCGACTTGGCTTCCCAAGTCGCAAGTGGAGTCGACTTGGCCTCCGACTTCACCTACTTTCCTTCCATTTTCAAATCTGGTCGTGAGGTTCATTTTGGAGTCGAGGATGGAGTCGACTTTGGGATCGACTTCACCCCAAGTCGAAGTCCAAGTCGACTTGGAAATCGACTTGGCTATTTCATTCCTTAAAACATTTAACAAAATCATCAGTATTCACTTTATACTCAAATTTAACTTTGTTAATCATCAAAACTCATGCTTTGGTCAATTTTGTTTTGTTTTAGACATTGTTTCCAACAAAATGGTGTGGAAAAATCGTGAAAAGAGCTGCTGCAAGTGGACCCCACCCAAGTGGACATCTTTATTTAAAAGCTGGATATAGCTGTGGAAACAAATCCGAAAATAATATTAACTTGTTTAAAGTTGGTGCACTCGCTTTACAAGTTGACATGGACTGCGGTCTGTGATGTGCTTTTTCAAAATGATTTGTTTTTTTTAAAAAAAATACAGACTTCGGTCTATGATGTTTTTAAGTTATGGATGCAGATTGAGGTCTGTGATCTCGGTTTTAAAAGGACATGGGCTGCGGTCTATGGTTCTTTAAACCAAACGGACTGCGGTTCGTCATAATAATGTATGGTGCACCAGTACAAGGAATAGGCCGGTTGTAGAGCACAGTTGGGATAACCGGGGCCCACTCTACATAAGGCCAAGTCACTAAGGGATGACAGAAGTGCTAGTGGCGCCCTCCCTGAGACGGGAGCAGGATAAAGGAACAGCCGCCTGGCTAGCGTGCTGTTAAGGATTCTCTTCCAAAATGTAGCATGATCACTTGCTAAGTGTCACTACTGGATGGAGAGAAATGCATTTGCTTATGTTTTGCTTTTGAAAATCCCAAAGATTGGGATATGAAAATATGTTTTATGAAAGCTATCCTAAAGGGATTTTTATGAAATGATTACCCTAAAAGAAAGGGTGTTTTACACAAAAGTGTAAATAACAGGAATAAAAGGAAATATTTTTATGCGAATGCATTTATGGAAATGGTTTATGTATCTTATATGCCTTGTTTGTTATAAACAAGCCCCAAGACGGGGATTATGAAAATGATTTATGTCAAACTTATTTTTGGACATAAGAATATCCATTATTAAAGAGCCTAAATGAAAAGTGTTTATGGACATGAGAATGTGCAATGCCAAAGTGTTTTAATAAAAGGTGTTTTAGGATATGAATGTCCATTGCCAAAGGAAGCTATGTGAAAAATATTTTGAAACATTAAATGTCTCTTGGCTAAAGGATTTTATGATGAAAAATGTTGTTGGACATAAAAATGTCCTTTACCGAGAAAGGCTTATATAAATAATGTTTTAGGACATGAGAATGTCCTCCTTTGCAAAGGATTTATGAGAAAAATGTTTTGGACCTAAAACGTCCACTGGCAAAAGATGGTTTTATGTAAATGTCTTGGAACATTAGAAATCTTTACTCGAAACAAAAAAAGAATTATTAAAGAGGGTAAAACGCATATGTTTTTCCTTAACAAGCCCAGACGTGGCTTGTAAATGATTTTAAGAATGATGTTTTATGAGAATGTTCAAGGACATGGAGCTGTCCTTATGAACAAGGATTTTATGATAATGTTTTAGGACATATATATGTCCTCAAATAAAAAGGTGTTTAAGATGTTTAAGAAAAAGATTTTAAAGGAAGCCTTGCCCTTAAAAGATAAAACGCTTGTTTACTGAGTTGTCACTCGCGATTTGATTTCTCAAACCTTAGACAGGTAGCGGGAAACTCAAGAGGTTGCAAATCTAAGTCACGATGAAAGGTACGTGATGGTAGCCATGCGGGCTATAAGAAATGAAAAAGCATGAATATGCTAAGGTATGATAATGTATATATGAACTTAATTAGAATTTTAAGTTCTATATGATTTAATGATTGAATGTATGGATGTATAGATGTAAAATGTGATGATTTAGTCAAGGAAACTTTCATTGTAGAAAAGCAGGATGAGATGCTATCAATGAAATATGAAATGTATTACAAGTGTATTGTCGCTTGTTTGATAAATGATGTAAAATGTAAAGATATGAACGATGATGAACGAAATTTTTTTTTTTGACGAAATCCAATTAAGAAACCGCTGCGTGATCAGGGCAACAATCCTGATTCACATTTACCAATCAATAAGATCTTGAGGTAAGGAAGTGACGTCTCGGTTTGGGGCGCCACATTTCACCTGTCTTTGGGTTTGGAAAACAAAACGTGAGTGACAAGTCAGTAAGCAAGCATTTTATCTTTTAGGGCAAGACTTCCTTGAAAATCATTTCATTAAACATCTTGAACACTTTTTCTTGGGGACATTTATATGTCCTAAAACATTATCATGAAATCCTTTGTTCATGAGGACAATTCTATGTCCTTGAACATTATTATAAAACATTCATTCTTAAAATCATTTACAAGCCACGTCTAGGCTTGTTAAGGCAAAACATACATGTTTTACCCTCTTTAATTAATGCCCTTTTGTCTTGAGTGAACATTTCCAATGTTCCAAGACATTTACATAAAATCATCTTTTGCCAGTGGACGTTTTACGTCCAAAATATTTTTCTCATAAATCCTTTGGCAAAGAAGGACATTCTCATGTCCTAAAACATCATTCACGTAAGCCTCTTTCGGCAGAGAACATTTTTATGTCTAAAAATATTTTTCATCATAAAATCCTTTAGCCAAGAGACATTTAATGTCTCAAAACATTTTTCACATAGCTTCCTTTGGCAATGGACATTCATATGTCCTAAAACACCTTTTATTAAAACACTTTGGTATTGCACATTCTCATGTCCATAAACTCTTTTCATTTAAGCTCTCTAATAATGGACATTCTTATGTCCAAAAACAAGTTTGACATAAATCCTTTTCATAATCCCCGTCTTGGGGCTTGTTTATAACAAACAAGGCATATAAGATACATAAATCATTTCCATAAATGAATTTGCATAAAAATATTTCCTTTTATTCCTGTTATTTACACTTTTGTGTAAAACACCATTTCTTTTAGGGTAACCATTTAATAAAAATTCTTTTAGGATAACTTTTCTTAAAAATGCTTTCATGTCCCAATCTTTGGGGTTTTCGAAAGCAAAACATAAGCAAATGTATTTCTCTCCATCTAGTAGAGACACTTAACAAGTGATCAACTACCTGCGGAGCAAAAACTTTTTCATAAACCTTTCATAAACATTTTATGAAAATTATTCATGAAAACCATTAACGTAAACCATTCGTAAATCCCAGTTTTTGGGCATTTCATAAACATTGGATGTGCAAATGCATCATTTCCATTCATGACATTATCCTTCATGTGACAGTACGCTAGCTCGGGGAACCCTCTTTCATGACATGATCATTTCCATCCTTAGCGCCGGACTTCCGACTTAGCAACGTCAAGGGGGACTCCTTGTCCACTTACTACCTCGACTAGCCTGCTTGACTTCCATTCCATGCATGACCTTTGGTCACCCCAGCATTAGATACCTCTTACACATGACATCTTGTCATTCTCATGTAGAGAATTCTTTGCACCATCCCTTTGAAATATCGTTTCAATGAAACATCATTTAATTCCATGCTTCATCACTTTTCATAAATACTTGCGAAACGGTAAGTAAATCACTTGTCATAATTGAAATAATATTTCAATACACATTGAAATAAAGGAATGACCATCCTTAAATACCTTAGAAAGCATTTAAAACAAAGCTCATTCAGAAAGCTGCTTGCTTACCTTGCTTGCTTAGCTTTCCGTTTCGCTTATCCCTTTGCCTTTGCCTATACATATAAGAATGACATCGTATTCATAACATTTTCATTTGCTTGCTTAGTTTTCCAACCTATAATCCATCAACATACATAACCCACTTGAATTAGGTATGCATACATCGCACCCACTTATGCATCATACCATCCATTCCTTATCAAGTCTCCAACCCATAGGTAGGGTATTCATTCATAAACATAACAACCATCCATAATTCATCATATGGAAGTTCATTACCTTCCATTTATCATTTTTTATTTATTTTTCACCTTTCCTATGTCCATGCTCATTCTAAGCATATGAATGACGTCTTAAGCTTCATAATTAAATCTCAAATTTTGAGATAATTCAATAATCATTCATACAGCAACATCCTTATGCATTTCATCACATATTCATGCATATTTTTCATTTTAGAAACTTCACATAAATCATATATCATTCATTCATGTTTAGCCTTCCACATACACCCATCTTACAACACATAACTTGGGTGTTTCTTAAAATTTCTCAAGTCAGAAACTTGTATCGCAATTCAGCATGATTAAACCCCTTAATTAACATTTAATTTAGGGTCTAATTTCGGATTTTCAATCCATTCATCATTGGGTTCCAAAACAGCAACGTTCGGACCCATTTTTCATCCTTTCAACGCCTCTTTTGATACTTAAATCAAAATAGATTTTTAATCCATAAATTCCAAAAATTAATCATGATTTTATTATCCCATTTCAAGTTAAATTGCATCCCAAAAATTTAGAATTTAATATTTATCTTGATTTATTCCTTAAGCCGTTCATAATACCGAAATCATACATGCTGAAATCTCAAAATCTTGGATTAATATCAAATAAATTATTTTTGATCTAAAATTTATATAATAACTTAATAGCTTCATTAATTAACAAAAATAAATATTTCCAGCACAAAAAATTAAGAATTTATATTTATTTTGGTACTTTTACCCTGCTGGACAGCAGTATCCATTTTCAGACAGTCCAGATCACGTTAATTATTAGGTATATTTATACCCTTTAAAAATAAATTTTTATTTTTGTAGTGTGATATTAAGGATTTATTATATATCATATAAACTTTTCAGCTCAAAATACTTTGTATAAAAATTATTAAAAATCATTTGGTGCAGCTGATCCTGACACCCGTTCAACCTTGTCCAGGTTTATTTTCCCAGATTTTTAATTTGCAACTTCCTTATTTTTTTAAGCTGGAAATGTTTTCGTTCCTTAATCACAGCATAATGAATTCCCAAAAAAATTTTGATATAAAAATTCATTCATTTTATATATCTTCCATATTTTTCTTTCCAAGTCCAGATTTACTACACATAAGTGTAGATTAGAGGATATGGCTGACTAATCCCCAAATTAAACTTTATAAATAAACTAATTTAACTAAGCATATTTAATCCTTGAAACATGTTAAGAAATCATCACATACCTGAATTTTTTGGAGAGAAATCAATCCTCAAGAAGACTTCCAAGATGGCCTCCTCTTCCTTCTCTTCTCCTTCTCTCTCTCTTTCAGTCTCTTTCCTTCTCTCTTTCTCTCTCTTGCTCTCCCTCTTGCTGGAAATGGCCAGCCCTTGCTGCCCCTTTTCTCTTTTTATTTGCATCCTTTCTTACTCCCCAAGCAACCCCATGGGTACTTAAGTAATTTCCATTTTAACATTCCCAAATTACCCCTTTTTACTTAGCTCTTAAGTAACCTCTTACTTGATCTCCTAGAAAGCAACTTTCCATGATAATTAGCCTAATCCATTCCATTCATCTCATAGATTTCATAATTTTATTCCATCGTTTCAAATTTTATCTCAAACCGACGTTTCTACGTCAAGTTATGAACCTTCGAAATTTCCTTTGGAGTGTGAGATTAAAAATCAATAATTATCACCTTAATCTTATCACTTTTGCCTCAATCCAATCCTTTCATAAGTTCGAGCCCAAAATTATGAGCTTGCCTTTAAAATTTCATCTCATTTCGCCTTACAGGCGTAAAGTTATGAATTTTCTATGATTCCCAACATTATTCCATAATTTCCATTTTAATCTCCATTAATTAAATCATGAAAATTAAAATAAATATTCATGCCACATTAGCACATCTTAATCCTCATTAAGCCCCTTTAGTCATCATGACTTACTTTGGGTTATGGTGATTAGTCTTAATCACCATTCTTAATTGCAAACTAGGGTTTGCGAAATTCATAAATTCTTAAAAATCATTCAAAATTCAATCAATTCACACATAAATTATAATTACACCTTAAATGCAATTATATGAGTCCTACTTGGGTCTAGTTATCACACCAATCCATACTCTGATACCAACTTCTGTGGCGCCCTAAACTTAGACGTCACATCCTTACCTCAAGACCTTATTGATTGGTATACGTGAATCAGGATTGTTGCCCTGATCACGCGGCGGGTTCTTAATTGGATCTCGTTCAAATTTTTTTTATCGTCGTTTCTTTCTCTCCATTCTACATCATTCATCATACAAACAACAATACACTTGTAATAAAATTTCATATATCATTCATAGCATTCATCATGCTTTTCTAGAATAAAAGTCTCCTTGGCTTAATCATAACATTTTACATCCTATACATTCATACATTCAATCATTGCTACACATAGAACTTATAATTTTAAATAAGTTCATATATACATCAACATCAACATACCTTAGAACCTTAATCATGATATCCCATTTCCCTTTTTCTTTCATAAACATAGCTATTTATCATAAAACATCATAAGAGAAAACTCAAATCTGATATGCTAAAATTACTTTGTGAAAAAGGGAAAAATTCTTTTTTTCTTATAAAATACTTTTGAAACAACATCCTAAAGAACTTGTTTACTTAAAAGCAAATTCTTAAAACCATCGGCATAAATCAATAAAATCCTTTAAAATAATCATCATGGAGAATTTGCTTACTCATAAGAAAATTTCTTAATTCCATTAACATAAAGCATTTCCAATCTTTGACAACACTTGTTATAAAATATTGATCTTAAAAAGTGTCTCTTGCTTCCCTTGAAGCAAACCTTAAGGCTTTTCATTAAAGTCATCCTTTTCCAAAACTTGTGGCTTTGCATTAAATCCATCATTTTCAAAACTTGTGCTTGCTCATTCGTCAAAACATAATCATAAATATTTCATTCACATATCATCATATAGAAAGAAAACAACATTTTAGAAAGTTCACTTGCTTACCTGAGATCGCCATATTCCTTTTCTTCCATTCTTTTCCTTACTTTTGCCTAGATAAATGAAAATAATATTTCATTTACATATATCACTTCAAATGCTTATATCCCTTAGATTTTCCAACCTACATAAATCCATTTGGACTTACATTATACTAACTTAACCCACTTGTCTTTCAAGTCAGGTATTCATACTTAGCAACATAGCCTATACATATCAATCATTCATTCATTCATTTTTAATACCCTTATGCAGGGTAAACTTACATACATGTAATAATCATTCATTAAATCATTATTTGGAGGTTCATTACCTCCTTTTACCATTTTTAACATAATTTTCACTTTTCATACAACGGTGCTCATTTTAAGCACTTAGTTGCTAACTTAGACATCATAAAATAATCTCAAAATTTGAGATTATCATTATTTACTTAAACATCAACCTAATCCATGTTTTTCATCATTTTTTCATGCATTTTTTCATTTTAACAACTTACATAAACCATATACCATTTATTCATACTTGTCTCTTCATACATGTCCATTTCTCAACACATAGATCATATGTTTCTTAAAATTTTTCAATACAGAAACTTGTGTCATAAATCAACATGATTAAACCCCTTAATTAACCTATAATTTAGGTTTTAATTTTTGGATTTTAATCCATTCATCATAGGGTTCCGAAATAGCAACTTTGGGACCCATTTTTCATCATTTCAACGCCTCTTTTGACACTTAATTCAAAACAGTTTTCTAATCCATAAATTCCAGAAATTAAGCATGCTTTTCTTAACCCAAATTTGGGGTATTAACACATGATTAAAACCCAAAATTCGTTTGCTTGTGAAACAGCAACTTCATACACATTTTGGGTACCTTTTTCCACCCTTCTTTGAACGTTCCAATACATACCCTTAAAATCAGATTTAGGGCAATCATCTCAACCCAATTTGAATGTCAAACATACTCTAAATTTAGGTAATTTTACCCTCTTAATCATCCATAAATTATTTGGGCTCATTCATATATCATTTTGAACACAAAAACATGGAAATCGGGTCATACGTGTAACCCTAATTCATATCCTTTCTAAAATTCATAACTTAAGCCCAAATCAATATATATAATTCATCTAATCATGAATCATCATGTAATCCTAATTAAACATCAAAACAGCAACGTCACATAGGGTTTAAGAAAATTTCAGTCATGATTTTCAACCCATAATCAAGGGGTATATTTACATGTAATTGAATCAAACTTGGACTCCATTTTTCCTAGCTTGGTTCCTCTTCTTTCTTCCTATTTTCCTTCTCTTTTTCTCCTCTTTTTCTACTTTTCATGCTGCAAGAAAATGGGACGTGGAGAGCTGCTGGAAAATGGGTTCGCTCCTTAGAGTTTTCTCTCTCTAATCAATTTTCCCATGTGAACGTTCACCTATGCATAAGCTGGAATTTTTCCAGCTTTGTGGGCCCCACTTTCCACAACAATTAGAGCATGATTAAGACATGCTTATCCCCTATTGCTGACATGGAAAAATGTGGTCCATTTAAATTATGTAATTATCTTAAAAAAAATTCATCAAAATCCATATCATTAAACCATATTGTTGTCTACTGCTGGAACATCCACTTTAAGCAGCTTTTGCACATTTTTTCCACACCATTTTACTTTAATTAATGGATAATTAACCACCATAGCTAATAACCTACTTAGGGGTCCACATAGCTTATAAAAAATCAAATACAGCAGCCTAACCGTCCACATCTCTTGCCGTGCACTTGCTATCCACTTTATTGACCATACATTCAACGTCCAATATGCAACAGCTTTGCACTATTTTTTCACCTAATTTTTACTTTAATTAATGGGTATTTAATCATTCTAGGTAATAGCCTAATTAGGGGTCCATTTAGCCTTTTTAAAAAAATTATTAAAAATTCCAAATGCAGCTTGTACGTGCACCTCACTTGGCTTCCTTGTGGCTGTCCACTTGGTAGGGTCCACTTATCATTGAATTTTTGGCATTTTCTTGCCACAAACATCAACCCAAATCTCGTCTACTATTCACCCTAGTTGCCTAGGTCATTGGAATGCACATTGTCCATTTTTTTAAATTCAAAAATCCCATGCAATAGTCCCTTGATCGTCCATGTGTGGGCCACCTTTTCATGCTCCTTTTGAGCTAATCCATTAACCATTAAATCATGCCATTAATCACTTGATTTTATCATGAATTTTGTCAATTAAATTAATTCATAAAATCCATGTGTAAATACCTCCTTTTAACACCTCATTTATGCCATTAATCATATAGTTAATCACCCTACTTTAAGATAAACACGAACTTACTTTTTAGTGCACCAAAAATCAATAATATACACTCGTTTTCATGCAATCAATATCCCATCATCATTTTCTTAATCCAAGACTCTCATGGCATGGATCTCATAATTTTATTCGTTAACTTCAAATTTCGTCTCAATTCGACTTTTCTAGCTCAAGTTATGATCATTTGAAATCATCTTTAGATTTTGATGGTGATGATCGATTTTTACCTTAATTTCATCATAATTTTCATAATTCATCATTTTCATGAGATTAAGCACAAAATTATGTGCTTACCTTTCAATTTTTATCTTAATCCACTTTCCTGGCGTCGAGTTACGCATTTTCTAGCATTTGCTACCTTAACTCCATAATTAGCATCATAATCTCCATTAATTAAACCATAATATGTGAGGTAATTATCCTCAATATATCAACATTTCTTAATCCTTATTAAGCCTCTTTAATCCCCTTGACCCATATCGGCTTATAAACATTATTCATAATTACTTGCCCTAATTGCAATAAATCGTCAATATTGCAATGAAAATCATTTATAATTCATCTAAATTATTCATGACCCATATTTATATGCCAATTGCATATAAATAAACCTTACTTGGGTCTGAGTATCACACCATGCTTTGATACCAACCTCTGTGGCGCCCCAGCTCGAGCGTCAGAACCCTACTCCAAGATCAATCGATTGGTAAGCGTGATTAGGATTGTTGCCGTGTCACTTAGCGAGTCCTTTCGATAATTATCTCTTTTTATCTTAACTCCTTAAGAGTTTACATCATTTTATATATATTCCATTTGAAATATACACACATTATCTCATAACTTTCCATACATAACCATTTCATGATGAATCATCCTCAATAATTGACCATAATTTTTTTTCGCCATTTATAGTCAAAATCATCATCTAGTCATAAGCATAATATACGCCTTATACATCATTCAATTCATCAACAATGTCATTAATATACAACCATACAAACTCATAGAGTTCAATCACAAGAACTTGGAGAAATTCAATTTTTCCAATAATCTCCATTCGTGCTCCTTACATGGTTCTTTCCTTCACCTGTCTTTAGGATTTAGAAAACAAAACTGTGAGTTAAAACTCAATAAGCAAGCTATAGGTTTTCAGGCAATTCATATAAATGCATTTCCCTTCATTCAATTGAGACACTTACCAAGTGATCAACTACCAATGGAGCAGAAACCTTTTCATAAACCATTCATGGAAAGCCACTTTATACCCGCTCGAGGGTATATCTTAAAACATGCTTCTTATACCCATCCAGGGTATGTCATAAATAATGTGATGCATCATTTAAAATCATGACATTCCTTTGGATAGATGCTAGCTAGGCAACCATCCACTATCATCCTTTCTCCCAACCTAGGGAGGTGCCGCCGGGCCTCGGCCACCTTAGCGACTTGGCCACACCAAAGGGGGACATTTAGTCCACCTACACCTTTGAGGTGGACCTCATGCTTTTGTGCACATGCTCCTTTCATAAATATGTACTTGACATGCTAGCATGACTTCATCATTTATCATAAGTACTTGAAAAGTAGTAAGAAATTCATTTATTTCAATAAGAATAACATTTCAACACTCATTTAGACAAGTAATGGTCATCCTTAAACAATTTATAAAGAATTGAAATCATTCATTTGCTAACTCATATAAACAGTTAGAATATCATTGATAAGCATTTTATCACATTTAATAAAACAAAGCATTTTAGAAAACTGCTTCCTTACCTTTCTTGCTTAGCTTTCCTCCTCGTTAACTTCTTTGCCTTTGCCGATACATAAACATAGCATTGCGTTCATAACAAGTCATTTTCTTGCATTCACTTAGTTTTCCAATCCCATAATCCATATCATTCATAATCAACTTGGATTTTCAAGTCGATCATACATACAAGACAGACACTTATGCAATCATAGCATTCATTTCGTACTTTCCATAATGTGTTTTAATCCCATATTTAGGGTAAACACATAACATACATTCATATCTCAACATATGGAGATTTATATCTCGCATTAACCATTTTTCATGCATATTCCATTTTTCTTACTTCTATGCTCATTCTAAGCATATAAGTGACATTTCAAGTTTCTTAAATAAATCTCAAAAATTGAGATAATTAATCCTTAATCATACAGAAACTTTCTCATGCATGTTATCACATTTTCATGCATATTTTTCATTTTAGCAAGTTCACATAAATCACATATCATCCATTCACACATATGCTTCACATACGTTCAACATACAACACATATATTATGTGTTTCTTAAATTTTATTAACACAGAAAATTCCACCCATTTTTATCATAATTAAACCCCTTAATTAAGATATACTTTAGGGTTTAATTTCGGATTTTTAATCTCTTTATCACTGATTTGTAAAACATCCATGTTAAGACACATGTTACATCATTTCAACGCTCTTTTCATGACTTAAATCATAGGAGATTTTTAAGTCATAATTTCCAGAAATTAAACATGCTTTTATTAACCCAAATTTAGGGTATTATCACATATTTAAAATCCAAAATTCTTTGGCTTCCATAACAGCAACATATTCATGCATATAGGGTATCCATTTAACCCGTTTTGACGTGTCCAAACATATGTCCATAAAATCAGATTTAGGGCTAATATTTTCAAACCATTTGGACACTCAAAGTACATTAAACATAGGGTATTTTAGCCTCCATAAAATTAATAAATCATTTCATTATAATCAACAACAAAAATCATAAGAAAATCATCCGTTTTGGCCCCCATTTGGATGTCCCTCATGCATACCCTAAAAATCAGATTTAGAGAAAATTAATCCAGACTACTTTGGCCATCCAAAGTGTCCTTAATTTAGGGTAATTTACCCTAAAATTCATCCATAAACAATTTAAACACTTACTTTTATCATTTTTAACCCAAAAATGGAGAAATCGGGTCATTTATTTAAACTTAGGGTTTTATATTTGCTAAAATCGCCAACCAATGCTTAAATCATCATATGTAATTCAAAATAACATGAGTTACATCCAAATAAACATGATTAAATCATACAGCAACTTAGTTTAGGGTTTTGAAATTTTCCAAGTTAGTTTTCTTCTCAAAATTCAGCCTAAACTTCCATTTTCACTCTCTTGAACTCTTGATATCATTTAAATCTTTCAAAAATAATTCAATACTCATATTAAGACATCATAACTCAGACTTTAAGATTTTTTTATGAACCATATGCATGGCTCATGAATTGAGAGAGAAAAACTTATTTTAGGTGATTCAAAACATAAATTTTACTTACTTGAATCAACCCTAACTTGATTCCAACTTGAGTTGCTTGGTTCCTCTTCTCTTTCTCCTCTTTTTTCTTCCTGTTTTTCTTCTCCTTTTTCCTCTTTCCCTTGCTATTTTGGTCGTGCAAATGAGCTCTCCCACCCTTAGCAACAATTTTGGAAAATTTCCTCCCCCTTTATCATATACACGTTACCAAGGGATAAGCTCAAATTCTGATTTTTTTAACCAGCTAGTGGGACCCATTTGCCACATTTCATGAGGGTAATTTATTTCTACCTTATCCCTTTATGACATGAAATTTTTATATCCAAGTAAAATATGCATTTTCTATTTTACAAAAATCCACAAAATCTATGCATTTAAGCTCCATGTTGCTATCCATTGGTAGACGTCCCCTTTTTAGCTAGGTTTTGACTTTTTTGTCAATTTTTCCACACATTTACACATCCATTTACTTCCCCTAGACATTAGGCAGCTTAGACATATTTTTTAGGGTTATAAAAAATCACATTTCATGCCCTAAAGTGCCCTTGGACGTCCCCTTGCATGCCACATACCCTAAGCTCCATTTGAACTAGTGTTTAGGCATTTAACCAAGGCATTTAATCCTTGAATTTTTCATGGATTTTACCTTTAAAAAATGATTTAAAATTCAGCTCAATCCACTGAATTTTTGACAAGTTGCATAGCATTTAAATATGTCATTTTCAAAAATGTTTTTTATTAAATGCTATGGTAGTCTAGGGTACACAAAGTCAATGCAAGGTACCTTTTTCTAATTAAAAACTTTCTCATGGTAATTAGCCTAATCAAATCCACTCATTCCATAGATTTCATAATTTATTTCATCGTTTCAAATTTCATCTCAAACTGACGTTTCTACGTCAAGTTATGAACCTTTAAAAGTTTCTTTGGAGTGTGAGATTAAAAATAAATAATTATCACCTTAATCTCATCACTTGTGCCTTAATCCAATACACTTATAAGTTGAGCCCAAAATCATGAGCTTGCCTTTAAAATTTCATCTCATTTCGCCTTGTAGGCATAAAGTTATGAATTTTCTATGATTTTCAACACAATTCCATAATTTCCATTTTAATCTCCATTAATTAAATCATGGAAATTAAAATAAATATTCATGCCACATTAGCATGTTCTAATCCTCATTAAGCCCCTTTAGTCACCTTGACTCATATTGGGCTTTGGCGATTAATCTTAATCACCATTCGTAATTGCAAACCCTAATTGCAAAATTCATAAATTCATGAAAATCATCCAAAATTCAATCATTTCACATATAAGTAATGCATTACACGTTAAATAAAGTTATATGAGTCCTACTTGGCTCTGGGTATTACAATTAGGTAGCTTCTTTTCTTTAATTTCATAGAGGCTATAGAAGAGCAGTTCTTCAGGGTCTTCGATTGTAAGCTTCAAGGAGCTATTTTCCAAGAATGACCATTGATTGATCAATTCTTGTTGCTCTTGATCCTTGAAAAGCATAATAGAGGTGTGGAAATGCGATCATTTTAAACATTTGGCACTGCAACCACCTTTATTTCTTCATTGCTTTCTTCTTCAACTCCCTTGCTTTCTATTGGTTCAAACATATGTTCAAGCACATTTTGAAGTGTAGGTTGCTCTGTCACATCGATTGATATATCTTCATTAATGCTCAGAGTGACTTCACAACCCTGTTCCAACTCATCTCCTTCTGAATTTTCTACAATATGACTGGAATAAGCTTCTTGATGCTGGCATTGGATTGTGGTCGCCAACTGCTCCACCTGTTTCTACATGTTATCATTAAATTGCAGCTAATTTTGCATGAATTGCATAAACATGTCCTCTAAAGATGGCTTATTTTGAAGTGATGATGGCTCCTCTATTTCATGTGTTTGATAATCTAAAGACATCATATTTCTTAATTGCGGGTCTCCATGGTGGTCCTATGCATCATTGAATGACCAAGATAGCCCACGGATGCAGAGTAATACACAAACTAGATTGACAAATGTCCTTCACATCCACACAAATCATAGTAACTTGAATAAGAATTATCCATTCCCATCATTTGATTATCAAAACCTGCAAATTGATCTGAAGGTATCGTGTGTTATTAAACTCATGGAATCCCAAAGTGCTTGGTGTTGAGAACTCCGCGTTTGGCCAATAGAAAGCATTCGAAGCCATTGAGTGATGCAAAAATAAGACCACTGAATCACATTTGGATCAAAAACAAATAAATACCAATAGAAAATATATAAATTATGTACAAATTCACAAAAGCCAAATGAACGTATAGACTAATGAGTTTATGTGGCGCCCCCGTGAAACCCCAATCTTAGACATGTATATAAAATCCTAGGTAATATATTTGGAAAATATACATTCATAAGTATGAAAATATGTGGGAGTAGAGGATAAAATAATTATGAAAATAGGATGAATAGTGCATGTGAATAGTAACCTAGGGATTAAGACACATGATTAAGAGTTAATCACTTGGATTAACCTAATCACAAAAAGACGAAAAATGAGATTTATGCACTAAAGGACGAAATAGCAATACTTTTTAATATTTTAAGAAAATTTTGGATTTTTGTGAGAAAATAAAGAAAAATTCATAGCTAGCAATCCGGACATCGGATTAAAGTGAAAATTTTTATGGATGGCCAAAATATTATGATGATCACGATGAATGGTTTAAGATTTGACAAAAATCATGAATCAAAGGTCAGGATCAAAAATCACATTTTACTTTAACATTAATATAGGTTTGACTTTTGATTATTTTTTATTAATTAAAAAGAAAATTATTAAATACAAAATCTACACAAACTCCAAGGTAGCTTGGGTGTGCAAGGGGAGTTGATTTTTGGGGCAAATTCTATGGCTCACATTTGATCTTATCAAGTGATCAATGGCTTGGATGAATTTGGATTAAAATATGCATTTTTTTATAAAACAAAATTAATTAAGTTAAAGCATGATAAGGATGTTTTGGGGGCTGGCACATTGCTCAAGGGCTACTGAAAATTGTTTGGAAATCTCCTTAGCAAAAATAATTAGGGGGTAAATTGCAATTAAGTAGAAAATGCAACACTATAAATAGAGGAGTCTTGGACGTCCAAATGCACACACTCAACTCCATTTTAGCAGAAAAACACCAAGCCAAAGAGAAAGAAGAAGAGGAGGAGACAGAAAGAGAGAGAGAGAGAGAGAGAGAGAGAGAGAGAGAGAGAGAAGGAGAGGAGTTCTTCACTTGAGGTAAGTGAATTCTATCCAAATTTCTTTTGGATGTTAAGTAGGGTAATGATAACTCGTATTTTTACGAGTTATCATGGCCCATTTCAGACTTAATTTGTGTATTAGTTCGAGATATTAGGTATAGTTTGCACTTATTTAACTTAATTTTCATCCATTTTTCATTTTAGGAGCATTAATTAGTTTTTAGGCAATTTTTGCATTATTTAAGCATTTTTAGTTCATTTATTTAGTTTTTCCATCTTTTGTAGGAAGGACGGGACGTATGATAGCAGAGCAGACGAATTGAATGCAAGCTGAGGCGTCCAGAACCAGAGAGTTGGCACCCAGGCGCCACCCTACACGCCTTGACCGTTTGCAACACACACAGCTGACATGAAGGGAGCAGTCCAGAGAGTTGGCGCCTAGGCGCCACTTCATCAACATGCAACTCAAGTGAAAACATTGCTGAAACCATAAGTTAGAAACCACATCCAGGGAGTTGGCGCCTAGGCGCCAGTGTAGAAATTCCTAGGGTCTCCAGACATTGTCCAAACTGCTCAGCACACAGAGAGTTGGCGCCTAGGCGCCAATACGCATCCATATGCGAATATTCCAGTGCGTAAGCTGCGCAAAAGGGGACTCTATATATATAGTTCCTAAGGGTTCGCACGCAAAAGGGAGAGAAAGGAGAGCCTGAGTACGAACTACAGTGCAAGAGAAAGTGGAAATCGAGATCAAAGCTCGGATTGAAGAAAGGATTCAAGTCCCATTGGTGGAAACCGCCGAAAAATAGTTTTTCTTATTCTTTCCAATTTTCTTTCTCTGCCTTATGGATACTTTTTATTTGGATGTATTGGATGTTAAGATCATGTCTTTGAGCTAAACCTCCATTAGATGGATAGTTAGGATGAACTGAATTCTAAACTATATTATTTCTTAGTTCTTAGAATATTAAGTAATGAATATTTAAGCTTATATACGATTGTGTATGATTTACCTTTGCATGTGTGAGTTTAATACTTTTACAAGATTAGCTACCTTGTAAGATGATTTAATTGCTTGATTTATCCTTGGAAGAGGAAGATCTTTGCCAGATCCATGTGCAAGGCATAGGTTTCGACCTTTTGTGTAAGGAGAGTTATTGAACGGATAGGAATATATTGTTAAACCCTGTGTAGTCATTATACATGTTATGTATTTATCAATTTCATTTTATTTAATGGCATGGGAACATAGCACTTAAATAGGGTGTAATTAGCTTTATATACTTTGGAAAACATATATAAAGGTGTATGTGTTGGAAACAATGTTTAAAACAATAAAAATTGACCAAATCTTGAGTTTTGATGATTAACAAGAACTAATTTTGAGTATATAAAAGGTACTAATGTGTTTGCTAAATGTTTAAGGAAAGCAAAGAGGTCAAGTCGATCTCCAAGTCGACTTGGACTTCGACTTGGGTGAAGTCGATCCCAAAGTCGACTCAAATATCGACTTGAGAATGAATCCCAAAAGGCAACAGGTGAAGTTGCAGGTCAAGTCGACTCCACTTGTGACTTGGGAAGTCAAGTCGCAGACGAAGTCGACTCCAGCATCGACTTGGAGTATCCAGAGTTGAAAAGTGGAAACGAACATAACGAAGTCGCAAATGAAGTCGACTCCATGTGCGACTTGGGTGAAGTCGCAGGCCAGGTCGACTCCATCCACGACTTGAGAAGTTCAAACTTCAAAGATGCAGTTTTCAAGCTATTCAAGAGGATTTATCACTCAAGTCCAAGGAATCAAGATGAAAAACAAATGAGTCAAATTCAAAGTCAAGAATCATGTTCTACATCAAATCAAGTCTATCAAGCTCAAAGACAAAGATACAAGAATGATTCAAACAATGTCTATCAAGACTACATAAATCAAATATGCATGAATCATCTAAGTAAGAATCAAGCCAATCCAAGATAGAAGAACACAACTTGAAGATCAAAGCAAGTTCAGCAAAACCCGAGCCAAGTCGCAGGCCAAGTCGACTTCAGGATCGACATGGGTCGAAGTCTGAAGTCAAGTCGACCAAGCCTAAGACTTGGGAATCCAAAGAACTGGAGTCGCAGACGAAGTCGACTCCAGATGCGACCTGGGTAGCCAAGTCGCATCCCAAGTCGACTCCACCTTCGACTTGGGTATAACGTTCAAATTTTCGAACGTTGGAGTTCATTTATTGCGCACCAACCACCTCCACAACGTTCATATTTTCTTCCCTCTATAAAAGGACCCTCGAATGAATGTGAAAACACAATAAGAGAACACAAGACACTACGTTAAAGTTCAAAGAGAGAAAAGAAGTGCAAGAAAGGTTTCCTATTTGCTTTTCTCTATTGTTGAGTGGTCCGTATAAATTCTAAGGAAGAAGAAAGCTTCAAGTTGCTAGCGCCTTCAACAATATTCATCCAAAGCTGCTTCTACAACTTCTTCCTCGAGCTAAATCTGCCTACACAAATCTGTAAAGTGTAGTTTCATTTATTTCATTATCTTGTTGTATAAATCTTGATTTAGCTTGGGTAGCTAAGATCAAGTATATGCAAAGTAGGGTGTGATTGGAGTGAGACTCATCACCTACTCTTGCAAGTGAGTTGTTTATGCCCCCTAGAGCTAGAATCTAGAAGAGAGCAAGTGGCTCTAGTTGTATATGCCCCCTAGAGCTGGAATCTAGAAGAGAGCGGTGACTCTAAGTGTATTCGTGGAATACATAGTGGAACCCAAGTCACAACGGAGTGTGAGCTTGGAAGAGTGGAGTAGGGAAGGTTTGCCCGAACCACTATAAATCTTGTGCTCTATTTATTTTTACTGCTTTATCTTTATTGCTCTCCATTTTGTGCTAAAAGGGGATTAAGTTCTTCAAGGGGTTAATATTTTTGGTTTACCAAAGAAGTTTTTAAAGAACCCAATTCACCCCTCCCCTCTTGGGTTTTGCCACCAACTCGGGACCAACAAGTGGTATCAGAGCAGGTCTTTGAGTTTACCAAAGAGATCTTATTGATATGGCATCCCAATCTACTTCCGTTCCCCCATTTGCTGAAGGTCAATCCTTTACAAGGCCACCATTGTTTGATGGGAACAATTTTGGATATTGGAAGCTTCGTATGAAGCAAATCATCATGGCTACCGATATGGATTCTTGGATTGCTATCCAAGATGGTGTAACATTGCCTATCGATGAACGAGCTTCCAAATGGACCGATGAAGAAGTAAGAATTGTTAAGAGCAACGCCAAAGCTATGAACTCTTTATTTTGTGCTCTTACTGCTTCTGAGTATGATAGAGTATCCTCCTGTTTAACCGCCAAGGAGATATGAGATACACTAACATCTATCTATGAAGGAACTTCTCAAGTCCAAGGGACGAGAAGAAATATTTTGATCGGAGAACTTGAGAACTTTAGAATGATTGAAACAGAAAACATTTCTGAAATGTTTGCTAGGTTCTCAAAAATCACTAATGCTTTAAAAGGTCTTGGAAAGGCTATTTCTGAATCTGAGCAGGTTATGAAGATCTTAAGAGCTCTACCTGAATCATGGACTCCAAAGATCACTGCAATAGAAGAAGCCAAAGACCTAAACACTTTAAAGCTTGAAGACTTAATTAGCTCACTTATGTCACATGAGCTGATTAAGAAGAGAAACGAGGATCAACACAGGGGCAAGAGAGCGATTGCCTTGAAAGCCGCAGAAAACTCGGACGACTCTTCCTCCTCCCAAAATGACAATGAAATCGCCCTTCTCACAAAACGCTTCAGAAAATTTGTGAAGAAAGGGAAAAATTTCAGAAGCTTCAAGGAAAGAACTCCCAAAGAGAAGAAGAAAGAACTCCCAAGGTAATAAATGATTATAAAGCATGCATGGGAAGCAATCTAAGACATTGAATGATATAGATAAAATATCATTTTTCCTTGTATAGGAAAAATGAAGGAAAAGGTGGAGGACACAGACTGAGGAGATAAGCAAACAACCCTTTTGAAAATGATTGTTCACTGTTTTATGAAATATATTTAAGGATGGTCATTCCTATACCGCTTTATATGAAATGATTGCCAACTTGCTTATTAAATGCCTTTTATGAAAATTTTATGGACATGTCATGCCGGCATATGTGTATGTTCATAGTGCACAATGAAGATGCTTTGGTTGAGGTAGAAAGCAGATCGAGGATCCCCCTTCACTATTGCCAAGTCGCAAGGGCTGTATGCCGACGGCATCCTCCCAAGAGGTGGGGGCACAAGGAAAATCATGAATGAATGAATGCATTACATTCCCATGAAATGCATGAAAAAAGGTTTCTGTTCCATTGGTAATTGATTACTTGGTAAGTGTCTCCTACCAAATGGGAAGAAATGCATTTAAATGAAAGGAAAATATTTACTTGCCAAAGAAAAAGGCTTGCTTACTGAGTATTATTACTCATATGTGTTTTCAAAATGACAAACAGGCTATGGAGCTGACTCGTAAAGGATACCAGGTAGAAATGACCTGCAAATTTAATTGCAGTTCTATGTATGCGTCCAAAGGGACAACTGTATGATAATCATGTTGAAGACATATTTTATGGATATTACAAACATGATTGTACTTATGTGAATTATTTCAATAAAAAGAATATATGAATGGTTTTATGATGATATGGATGAGTCTATTTTGAATAAAGTGTATGCTTAAGTGATGAATGAAAAGAAAAAAAATTGGACGAGATCTAATTAAGAACTCGCCGCGTGATCAGCGCAACAATCCTAACTCACATTTACCAATCAAAGTCGGTCCCGGAGTAAGGCTTCTAGGCACCCCGGTTCGGGGCCCCACAGAAGATGGTATCAGGGCAAGGATTGGTAAATAGGCGGGAGAAGGAGAAAATAAAGGATGATGAAAGGATAAGTCTGATACCGCAGAAATTGGTATTAGAGAAAGGCTTGGCAAATAGGTGTGGAAAGTGAAAAATTAACAATGGTGATAGAAAAGAAATGATACCACAGAAACTAGGAATAGAGAATGGATTGATAGATAGGCATGGAAAGAAAGAACTAATATCTAGATCTACATGTTTAAGAAGTTATGATACTTCTATGATGTTGATATGAAATGAAATATATGTGAGAAACACATACATATATGGTTGAATATGAATAATGTTATGAATATTATAAATGTTAGTAGTATAAGAATGTTATGATACTAACTAAAGTTTTGTGCATATAGAAAGCAAAAATGCCAACTATAAGAGCCAGAGCTAGGCTGAATAAAGGGAAGGCACCAATAGGAGAATCGGTTAGCCGACCCGAAGTAGAAGAAACCAGTAAACGGACCAAAAGGTCCAAGGCAAGAGGATAGACGTCAAGGACCCATCAACGATGGGAAGAGGCTAGCTCTGAATTCCATGTAGAAAGGAGAGCTAACCAAGAAAGGCAAATAGAAGAAAGGATAGCTGAATCGTGGAAAAGGCAATGCAGCAATGGGCAACCCAAGCCGCCGACATAATACAAGGTATGTGGGAGAGAAATTGGCAGGCCCTGCCACAAGGCGATAATGGGGGAACACCTGGCCAATCGGCCAACCCCAATTTTTCTAGAAGAATGGAGGATAGCCTCCTAGAGGCTAATAGAAAGGCTATCAATGCCTTTCTTACCCAACGACACCCTAATTTTGCTGGGGAACCAGACCCCATCATTGCAGAACAATGGATCATGGAAATCAAAAAGTTATTTAGGATTTCGCCCTGCAATGATCAACAGAAAGTTTTGTGTGCTACCCACCTGCTAATTAAAGACGCTTATGAATGGTGGGAAACATTGATGGTTACCATGCCACACCCAGAACGGGTTACGTGGCAAGAATTTTTAGAAGAATTTAATAAAGAGTATCTTCCAGTAGGCTTATAGAGTCAAAAAGTGATAGAGTTTGAGAAACTCTACCAAAGCAAGATGATGGTGATTGAGTATGCAACAAGATTCAATGCCTTAGTTAGGTATGTACCATGGATAGCCAATGTGCCAGAAAATAAGGCACAGAGGTTCCAACGTGGGCTGAGACCCCAATTAAGGGAGGGACTAGCCCCATTACTAATAAGAGATTATGCCACTAGTTTAGAAAGACCTAGGGCATCAGAAATAGAGTCCGTAAGGACACAGGAGCTTAGGCAAGCTCAAGAGCAATTTTTCTCGACTTCCGAGAAAAATGAGGCCAAGAAAGGGAAGGATGAGAAGACAATTTTACCTCACCCTGCAAAACTTGTCATAAGAACCACTCCGGCGAATGTCTCCAAAGATTGAGGAAATGTTTTAAGTGTGGTCAAGCGAGACATATGGCTCGGGAATGCAGAATGACCAAGTGCTTCGTATGTGGCCAAGTCCGGCATATATCATTCAACTGCCCGAACAAACCACAGAAAGCTCCAACTCGAGGAAGGTTGGACTAGCAGAAAGCCCTCACCATAGCCAACAATCCTATGTGTGTCCAAGCCCTCACCGGAATGGAGTCTCAAGAAATAGAGGACAAAGTGGTTACAGGGATGCTTTAAATTTTAGGAAATTCACTATTTAATACAAAGTGCTAAGCATTTATTGAAATCATACCAGTACATAACCACACACGCACTATAGGTGGAGAGAACCAGTAGTACCATGAATCCCCGGGATATAAAATGGCAAGTAAAGAACCAAGTATGCAAGACATAATAAGCATGATGATATTTAATCCTATGATAGAAATTGAGGCTAAATAGTTGGGGTGCAATGATGAAGGGAATTGTTTGAAATTATTTTTTTTCCAATCCCAATACATTTTAAAGACAGGCAAGAAAAAGGAGAGATTTCCTCCATATGAATTAGCAAAATCTAGAAAAGGCTAATATGCTTTTGGATATATATGTCTAATTATGCGGAAAAAGTGTAATGGAATATTTGAAGGGCAACAGGTTTCGGGACGAAACCTATTGTAAGGGGGGAGGATTGTGAAACCCCGATCTTAGACACGTGTATAAAACCCTATGGTTATAAACCTTAGGTAATATATTTGAAAAATATACATTCATGAGTATGAAAATATGTGGGAATAGAGGTTAAAATAATTATGAAAATTGGATGAATAGTGTACGTGAATAGTGCACGTGAATAGTAACCCAGGGATTAAGACACATGATTAAGAGTTAATCACTTGGATTAATGTGAGGACCAGGTATTTTTATTCTATTTTTATTATAACTTTTCTCTATTTATAAGGTAACTTATGAACATGCTAGTAAGAATTTTACGATATTAATGGATACATAACATACATGGACACGACATTTAGGAGATGTATAGTGCATATGTGCATGTATGATTAGCGTTCCATTGTTGGGCACTATGACCATTGTTGGCCCCTGAAGAAAATTTTAATTATTAAGTTGTAGGAGAGGGGAATTAAATTACTAATTGCGACTGGACCCGACCCGAGCCCCGACCCGACTCAATGGATTCTATTAACATAAGCGGCCCGCGCTCTAGGGTTTCATTCCCATTTCGCGCCCGACCGCGTTCTCTTCTCCTTCTCTTCTGGTTCTTCGTTCCTCTTCTACTTTCTCTTCCACTCAGTTCGAACCACCCATGATCGCTTGAGGGGAACTATACCAACTACCTTGAAGGTCATAGATCCGAGTTCTGGAAGCTCCAAGGCTCCGAATTTCTGCAGTCCACATCTAGGGTCGCTGTCTTGGGAGGGATCACGGTCAAGGTAAGTAGATGTCGTTCCTTCTCGATTTAGTGATGAAATTTTACGTTAAACGCGATACGAGGCTAGAGGGAATGTATAGCTTCTAACGACTCCATGATATTAGGCGAAGAGTTCGTAACAGTTAGGGTTCATGGTGAATTTACTTTGAATGCGTGATTTCTATGATGTAAAAGACTTCTTAGCAGTTGTTATATTGTTGAAATGTGACGTGAATTGATTTGCCCCAATCGAGAGTATGAATTGAAGGTTCTTTCATTTCGTACCTATCATGTGTTTGATAAAATGCTTGTGTGACAGATCTATGTGTTGTATCTGAATTGTGTTGATGTTGTATGCGTGGTTTGCGATGTGTTTCATTGTCTGTTATGTATGATGCGTTATCTCAAATAGTTGGTTGAAAGGGTTGTTCATGGCCCCTGATTGACATGAGGAGAGGGTTGTTCATGGCCCTTGATGGACATGAGTAGATGATTGGTTGTGTTGGTCAATTTGTGTATATGGTTATATGTATACGATCTTGGGAGTGGGTATTGGACCCATGTGTATTAGCTTCATCACTGTATGAGTATCCATCATTATGCTTATTTGCACTTTGTGCTAACCACTATCTACTTACTGGGTCTATTTAGACTCATATCATTGTTATTGTGGTTTTAGATCGCAGGCCAGAAGGAGAACTTAAGGATGGGACAAGTTGAAGATCAAACATGAGAGACCCTAGCACAATATGTTGATTCTAGTTCTTTTAGACTTGTGCTCTTTTGATAATCATATATGTAGACAATTACTTAGGCGGATTCGTTTTGACAACTATAATGTATTTGGTATTTCAGATTGGATTATAATCCTTGTTGATGCACATATGCATGACTATTATATCTGTTTGTTGTGTAAGGAAAATATGTAATGATTTCCTTCTATATGAATGTTCTTATTATATGAAGATGCAAGTATATAAATAGGATTGAATGTTACAAATGGAAATGTAATGAATATCAGGTCATGTATTCCATATTACCCCTTGTATGTTATGGGGAGATGCTGCCGAATTTTTCTATGAATGTGTAACGCCGTTGATTAGTTATTGAGTATTTTTATGAATGGGGCGTTACAATTAACCTAATCACAAAAAGACGAAAAATGAGATTTATGCAATAAAGGACGAAATAGCAATACTTTTTAATATTTTAAGAAAATTTTGGATTTTTGTGAGAAAATGAAGAAAAATTCATAACTTGCAATCCGGACGTCGGATTAAAGTGAAAATTTTTATGGATGGCCAAAATATTATGATGATCACGATGAATGGTTTAAGATTTGACAAAAATCATGAATCAAAGGTCAGGATCAAACGTCAATTGGAGATCAAAAATCACTTTTCACTTTAACATTAATATAGGTTTGACTTTTGATTATTTTTAATTAATTAAAAAGAAAATTATTAAATACAAAATCTACATAAACTCCAAGGAAGCTTGGGCGTGCAAGGGGAGTTGATTTTTGGAGCCAAAATCTATGGCTCACATTTGATCTTATCAAGTGATCAATGGCTTGGATGAATTTGGATTAAAATATGCATTTTCATATAAAAAAAATAATTAAGTTAAAGCATGATAAATACATCTTGGGGGCTGGCACATTGCTCAAGGGCTGCTGAAAATTGTTTGGGAATCTCCTTAGCAAAAAATATTTAGAATTAAGTACCTATAGCAAGAGGGGGTAAATTACAATTTAGTAGAAAATAAAACACTATAAATAGAGGAGCCTTGGACGTCCAAATGCACACACCCAGCTCCATTATAGCAGAAACACCCCTTGCTCCCACACGTCCCAAGCCAAAGAGAAAGAAGAAGAGGAGGAGAGATAGAGAGAGAGAAAAAGTGAGAAGGAGAGGAGTTCTTCACTTGAGGTAAGTGAATTCTATCTAAATTTCTTTTGGATGTTAAGTAGGGTGAAACCATGCTTAGATAATGCCTAAGCATGAGAAAATAAATAAAATTATAATGCCTAATTGGAATTATGCCAAAACACCAAAAATTTGGAGCGAAGATAGAGCATTCGGGAAAATCATGTATGAAATGTGAAAATAATGCTCCAATATTGCTAAATGATGATATGGGATGAATATTTATGATAGTTATGATGTTGGAATGATGATATATTAATTTCATGATTTGTGGATTTAAGGATTATGCTTAAGAGAAATTATGTTAATTTTCAGTATATGGAGAAAATTATTTAATTATCCAAGTTAATGATGATAAATTCAAAATTCATAAATTTTTCCATGATATACTAACTGACAGCTATGTCATGGTATTTTTTATTTTTTGAAAAAATGTCAATTTTTGGAACCCATGAACAGCAACCCACGTTGCTGTGAACAGTAACCTCTGATGAACAGTAACCCCATGAACAGTGATTATGAACAGTATCATGAACAGTAAAAAAATAAATTGGGTGGAAAAAAATGAGATTAGTATTTATATCTTAAAGAATATATAGATAAAATTTTTAAAGGGATTTATGGATAAAAAAATTCATATAAAGAGGTAATGACCAAGTATCTTTATAAAATTAAACTCTATAGGAATGCGATACCCAGACCCAAGTAGGACTCATATGAAGGCATTTGACATGTAATTATGATATATATATGCCTTAAATGATTTATGGATGATTTTATGATTAATGATATTTTACAAATAGGGTTTTAATTAAGAATGGTGATTAAAAATTTAATCGCCAGAGCCCAAAGTGAGTCGGTATGACCCGAGGGGCTTAACGAGGATTGAAAGGTGAAAATATATTATGAATAATTATGTTAATTACCATGATTTAATTTATGGAGATTAAAGTGTAATTATGGAATTAAGATGAAAAATGATATAAAATTCATAACTTGACGCCTACAAGGCTGATTTCGATGAAATTTGAAAAGTAAGCTCATGAAGGTGGGCCCAATATTATGAATGGATTGGATTAAGGGAATCATGATGGGATTAGGGTGATAATTAATTATTTTATTCCCAAATCCAAAAGATAAATTCAAGCAGTCATAAGTGGAGTTAGAAACTCAATTTGAAACGAAACTTGAGAAAGATGGATAAAACGATATGATGAACGATATGGTAGGAATGGATTAAGCTAATTATCATGATATTTGCTTTATTACTAAAGGACGAAACACATTTATGAAGAAAAAGACAAAGCAATTAAGCATGGGGATAAGGTGGTAAGAGATGGGTGGATTAGCACCCAAAAAAATCAGATTTTTTTATTTTTAAAAATTCAAAAATGCCCATGTAATTAGTCTAACCTCTATCATAGTTAATGAGGGATTAAAGGGGCTGGAAATATCAGCCACAAAATGCCAAAAGGGGCAGCAAGGTGGACGTCCCATGTGTGGACAGCTAGGTGGCCCATCAATGCATGACTTTGTGATTTTTTCATTAAGATAATTACTCAATTTTACTTGGGTAAAAATTATGTGAAACCCAACCCATGTAGAACCCATATGTATACATTGATCATGTATATGAAATTTATATGTGAATTATTGAATTATGAATGATTTATGTGATTTTGCTAATTATTGCAATTAAGGTTAAGCATGAGCAATGATGACTTGAGTAATCAATTTGAGCTAATATGGGACAATGGAATTAGAGTAAATTGTTGGTGATTAAAATACATCAATATATCATGGATAATCATTTTCCATTATTTAAAATGAATTATGAGCATGTAAATGATAATTGTCAAGTTAAGTGGAAAAATGCTAGAAAATTCATAACTTAACGCCTGTAAGGCGGATTCAAGTAAAATTTGAGATGAAAGTTGATAATGTTGGGCTTGGTATTATGGAATTATTGAGTTATGAAAATTATTGATGGAATTAGTGATAACTCATAAAAATATGAGTTATCACGGCCTATTTCAGACTATTTTTGCATGTTAGTCCAAGAGATTAGGTTTAGTCTGCATCCATTTAGCGAAATTTTCACTCGCTTTGCATTTTAGGAGCATTATGTAGTTTTTTATGCATTTTTAGCATAAATTAGGCATTTTTAGTCCATTTAGTTAGTTTATGTAATTTTTGTAGGAAGGACGGACGAATTACAAGCAATGCGAGCGAAGCGGATGCAAAATCAGAACCAAGTCACGAGGCAGGTGAATGGCGCCCAAGCGCCAACCTACATGCCCTTGCCAGAACTCCAATACAATCCAACAACTAGTAGCTTCAAGGGAGTTGGCGCCAAGGCGCCAAGGCATGAAGTCCTAGAGTTTCCAAAAAGGTTTCCAAGTTACCCAGCACACAGGGCGTTGGTGCTAGGGGCGCGTAGGCGACACTACGCATCCGTACGTGCACGGGTTTCTGCACATGTGCTGCGCAAGTTACCCATTATAAATAGAAACCTAGGGCTGCGTGCAAGGGAGTTCTTGAGGCAATAGAGGAGAGGCCAAAATAGGGAGTGGCTGTTATGGAGAAAAGGAGGAAACCAAAGCTTTAAGGAAGGAGAGAAGAGCAAGTGGAGATCCAAGCCATCACCGCAAAATCCATTGAGTTTCATCTCCTCTTCTCATCTATCTCTACCTGTTTATTATTCTCCTCGCTTGGGATGATTGTAAACTCGATTTCAATGGGAATTGCAGTCATGTTTATGGGATGAACCTTCCTATGGTGGGAGATATGTAGGATTTGAATTCATAGCTTATGATATTGGGTTTTCTTACGCTTGAAATAATAATATAGTTGTGCTGTGACATATGTTGCTTGAGATTACCTTTATATATTATGCTTAATGCATTTACAAGCTTTGCAACCTTGTGAATTGATCTAATATTCAGATTCATGCTTGGAAAAGTGGGATTTGAATAAGATCCATATATAAGGCACAGGTATTCTAACTCATATTGTGTTAGATGCTAATATGGATAGGAATATACTTATTAACCTTGCGTAATCATGATTAGGTTATATGGTTATCAATCTTGTTTTACTTGTATGCATGGGAACATACCACATGACTAAAACTTGGTTAGGTTTGTATGTGTTGGAAGACATATATGAATATGAATGAACCTAGATTAGTAATCTCTGCACAATTAACTTAATTGAAACCAAATAACATAGCTATGATTCAATGAATTCATATTCGCACCTATTTTAATAATCTCAAGGCAATATCAGTAACATCCACACCACTCTGGTCATTTACTGCTTTGCTTTGCTTAGTTTAGTTTAATTAAATTCTTTGAAACCAAATCCCATTCCTTTTACCAATTCACTTAGACAATTGAGATTTAAGGTGCTAATCTGTTTAACACAATCCTCGTGGGAACGATACTCTACTCACACTTTATTACTTGACACGGCATGTATACTTGTACAAATAGCGAGCAATTTAATAGACATACACAGCTCGTCAATTAGTGTTATGATTTATTGATCACATCTCAATTCCAACCGTTAACTTTAAACGACTATAGCTTGAGCTAGGAAAATCGGATTTAGATGAAATTTGAAATGGTTGAATGAAATTATGAGATGCACATTGTGGAAGGTTTAGATTAAGCATAAATGTTATGAAAATACCTGCATTGAAAAAGGTGAGCATGGTTGACTATTGCACCTCAAAAGTACCATTCATTTAATGCTAAAGTACATGGAATAATTGCATGCTTTTAATGGAAAATGAGGTGTCAAATGCAGAATATTTTTAGGGTATTTTATGTAATATTATAAAACATGAAAATGCAAGAATTATCCAGCAATAAATGTCCACCATAATGAAGCTACAACATGCTCAAAATGGGCATAGGCAAGGTGGCAAGAGGGGAACGTCCATGGGATGTATTGCTGCATATTTTGATTTTCTTTTATTTTATAAAATATGGCCACATGTAGATGCCATGTAGGGACACAAGGATATGCATTCAATCATGCAAAAATCCCTGCAAAAAATTATCAAATGTAGTTGCATTGAAGAGGAAAAAAAACGTGGACAGCTTGGTTGGAATTTGGACGTGCATGATGTGCTGATTTTTGCAATTGTTTCTAATTTTTTTAATGCCAAATTAATGCATGAATTAAAGGGTAATTAGGTGTATGATTTAACCTTAAATGGAGATTATCAAAAAATGAAAAAAAAATGCAAATGGGCAGCAACAATGGACGTGCTTGCTGGACAGTTGGACGGTCATGATATAAACAGATTTTTGGATTTTTGAAAAATGGTAAAAATGCATTTTACTTAGCTGTAAATCAACCAGCACATGAAGGGGGATAAGTTATCATTAAGTGTGTGGAAAATCAGCTCAAAAAGTGGGGTCCACACTGGATAAATCCAGCATTATATAAGCCACGCACGTACATATGGATGGAGCTTTAGAGAATTTTCTAAGTGCTGAAAACCATCTCCTCAAGGCCAACAACTCACGTCCCCTTTAGAGCCAGCAAAGAAGGAAGAAAATACAAGGGAAAAAAAGAAGGAAATTGGTGGAGAAAACCCTCTCAAGTGATTAGGGTTTGCATTGGCATCAATCAAGTAAGTGTATGTGTTGTTTTGAGTTGTTTATCTTGAGTTTTAAACTCCAAAATTTGAATATGAAATGGATGCTTAAATAATTCCTAAATGATGATTCAACATACCTTTGATTGAATATGGAATTTGAATTAGGCTATATGCATGAAATCCCATGTTTTAGATGGTGAAAGTGATGATTTGAATGACTATTGAGTTGAAAACTCAACTTGTTAAATCTTGAATTTTCATGTCAAGTTTCTGTTTCGAATGAATGATATGATTAGGTTATGAATCATGTATTAATGCAAAACATATGTTGATTTGAGATTAAATCATGAATTTTAGAAAATATGGAATGCAAGGCGACATTTACGACCCGAATTCTTCATTTTTAGGTTAAAAATGCTATGGAAATGGGTTTGCATGATTTGTGGAATATATGTAGGCTAAAATACCCTAGGTTTAAGGTATTATTGATGCCCAAAAGGATTTGGGAAGATAAGCCCAAATCTGATTTTTATAGATTTATGAAACGTGTCTAAACGGAGTGGAAACGGGACCCGAAACGGATAAGCAACTTGCTGTTTTGAGGGGTATTAATTTATGAATGTTAAACATGTGTTAATACCCTAAATTTTTATTAAGAAAAATAGAATTAATTTCTGAAAATACGGATTTATAAATCTGCTTAGGGTTATGTGTCAAAAGACACGTTAAACGTGTGAAAACTGGATTTGAAAGTTGTTGATTTGAGAACCTATGATTAGTGAAATTAAATTCCATAAAAATACCATAAATAAAGTGATAATTAAGGGTAATTATCATGCTGAATTTTTGACCAAGTTTCTGACTTAGAGAATTTTACGAAATATGATATGTATGTGTTCCCAAATGGGCATATGAGAAAGAATGCATGGGTGATAAATTACTTGTGAAATATGATTTTGTGCAAAAATGCATGAAAATATGATGAATTCCATGAATATATATCTGTTTAGAATTGCATCATGTTAATTCCAATTTTGGAATTGATTAATGAAGTCTAAGGTAACGACATATGCTTAAAATGGGCACCGGTGTGTGAATTTTGAAAAAAAAGAATGAAAAATGGTAAATGGAGGTTAATGAACCTATAAATAATAATTATTGGATGATTATTTGAATGGTTACCCTAATTATGGGATTGGATATGTTATGTATAAACCGATGAAATGTGCAAGTATATGCTAAGTGTATGCATAATGACTTGGGAAGTCAAATGAATAATACATGTTAATGAAAATGGGTTGGAAAACTAAATAAAATGCAAGGAAAAGAAATTTATGAAAAATTATATTATTCTCATGTAGGCAAAGGCAAAGAAAAGGCTGAGTAGGAAAGCTAAGGAACGCAGGTAAGCAAGCAAATTTTTTAAATAATTTTTGCTTTTCTAAATTGCTTTGAATAAATGTGATTTTTGTACTAACTGTTTGATGTAAATATTGAAAATATTTTAGAGGTATTTAAGGATGGTCATTCCTTAGTTAAATTGTGTTGAAATGATGCTTTTATTTCAATGTGACTTTATGAAATTTCCTTTGATAAATACAATGAAAAATGTTATGATTCCAAGTTTCTAAATGAAAATCATGCTAGCATGTTAAAGATAGATTTATGAAAAGTTCAGGTCCACAAGTTACTACGTCCACTTGAAAGGTATAAGCGGACCGATTGTTTCCCCTTAGTGTGACCAAGTCATTGAGATAGGCCCAAGGTCGGCGGCGCCCTCTCTGAAATGGGAGATGACGAGGACGGATGGTCGCCTAGCTAGCTTCCATCTTAAGGGAAATATGATGGATATGTTCATGATTTTATATGGCATTATGCATATCGTACTCATGATGGGTACAAGATTTTATGTTTTCAAGATATACCTTTTTAAAAGGTATAAGTTGCTTTCCAAGATGATTTTAAATGCAAAATGTTGCCTGAAATGAATTGCCTATAAAATGCAAATAGCTTACTTATTGAGTTTCGACTCACGATTTTATTTTCCAAACCCAAAGACAGGTGACGGACAGGACATGGCGAAGGAGCAAATGCAAGATTTTTAAAGCGAATGAAAAAACATGTCACTTTTATGTTATGGAAAAACTTGTGTGGAATAGATGTAAATTGTTTTTATGTTTATGTTGATGACTACGATTAATACATGCAGTGACATCTGATTTAGGCAAATGCTGAAATGTCGCTTGAACATCATGTTGTGTATATGTGTTGAATGGTTGAAAATGACCTAGATATGCATAAGATGAAAAGATGAGAAATTGAACTTCTGTGTGAATATAATTAATTGGATAAATATCCGTTAAAACCCGCCGTGTGATAGGGCAACAATCCTGATCACGTTTACCAATCAATACGATCCCGAGGTAAGGCTCAGGATGTGACGCTCGGGTTTGGGGCGCCACAAATTAGCCAAGCGTACAAGGGATAAGTGCACATTTATGTGGACTTCAAATGGAATAAAAAAGGGGACATAGTTGCTAGAAAATTCCAGCAACCAACCCAACTGACGTCCATAGCAAGAGAGAGAGAGAAAAGAGAGGAAACTAAGGAGAAAAAAATTCTCCAAAAATCCAGCAAGCCTCACACGACCCAACAGCAAGGAAAGGGAGAAAAGAGAACGAAAAGAAGAAGGAAAAAGGGAAAGAAAAGCTCGGGAAGCTCGGGGAAAAGATTCAACCAAATTGGGTAAGTACCCGTTGAGTTTAAACCTTCCAATTTCTAAGTTTTCTTCTTGATTTGGAATCATGGTTTTGTGGCGCCCCAAAACCGAGCATCACATCCTGAGCCTTACCTCGGGATCGTTATTGATTGGTAAATGCGATCAGGATTGTTGCCCTGTCACACGACGGGTTTTAATGGATATTTATCCAATTAAATATATTTTCATAAAAGTTTAATTCCTCATATTTTCATCTCAAGCATAACTATGTCATTTCCAACTATTCATTACATAACAAAGCATGATGATCAAGAGTCATTTCAACATTCACCTAAATCAGATGTCACTGCATGTATTAATCATAGTCATCACATAAACATCAAAATAATTACATCCATTCAACATGAGTTTTTCCATAACATAACAGTTCTAAGTTTTTCCATTTCTTTATCGGTCTTGCACTTGCTCCTTTGCCATGTCCATTCCTTTACCTTCTTTGGGTTTGGAAAACAAAATCATGAGTCGAAACTCAATAAGCAAGCTATTTATATTTCACAGGCAAATCATTTCAGGTAACAGTTTACATTTAAAATTATCTTAGAAAGCACATTATACCTTTTCACAAGGTATATCTTGAAAACATAAATCCTATACCCATGACGAGTACGATATGCATAATGCCATGTAAAACCATGAACATATCCTCATATTTCTCTTAGGATGGAAGCTAGCCAGGCGACCATCCGTCCTTGTCATCTCCTATTTCAGAGAGGGCGCCACCGTCCTTGGGCCTATCTTAGCAACTTGGCCACACCAAAGGGGGACAATCGGTCCGCTTATACCCTTCAGGTGGACCTAGTATCTTGTGTAAATGAACTTTTCATAAATCCATCTTTGACATGCTAGCATGATTTTCATTTAGAAACTTGGAATATCATCATTTTTCATAACATTTAACAAAGAAATTTTGATAATATCATATTGAAATAAAAACAATCATTTCAATACACATTTAACTAAGGAATGACCATCCTTAAATACCTCTAAAATATTTTCAATATTCATATCAAACAGTTAGTACAAAAATCACATTTATTTAAAGCAATTTAGAAAAGCAAAAATCATTTAGAAAATTTTCTTGCTTACCTGCGTTCCTTAGCTTTCCGACTCAGCATTTTCTTTGCCTTTGTCTACATGAGAATAATATAATTTTTCATGTATTTCTTTTACTTGTATTCTATTTAGTTTTCTAACCCATTTTTATTAACATACACCATTCATTTGACTTTTCAAGTCATTATGCATATATAGCACACAATAGCACCTACTTGCACATTTCATCGGTTCATACACAACATATTCAATCCCATAAGTTGGGTAACCATTCAACTATATAATAATCATCCACTAAGTATTATTTATAAGTTCATTAACCTCAATTTACCATTTTTCATTCATTTTCCAAAATTCACACATCGGTGCCCGTTTTAAGCACACGTTATCGCCTTAGGCTTCATTAATCAATTCCAAAATTTTAAATTTACATCATGAAATTCTAACAGATATATAATCATCAAATTCATCATATTTTCATGTATTTTTGCACAAAATCATATTTCACAAGTCATTTATCACCCATGCATATCTATTCTTTCTCATATGCCCATTTGGCAACACATACATAGTATATTTTGTAAAATTTTCTAAGTCAGAAACTTGGTCACTAATTGAGAATGAGAATTACCCTTAATTATCACTTTATTTAGGGTATTTTTTATGGGATTTAATTCCACTAATCATAGGTTCTCAAATCAGCAACTTTGGAACCCATTTTTCACACGTTTAACGTGTCTTTTGACACATAACCCAAAGAAGTTTTATAAATCCGAATTTTCAGCAATTAATCCCACTTTTATTAATCCAAATTTAGGGTATTAACACATGTTTATCATTCATAAATAAATACCCCTCAAAACAGCAAGTTGTTTACCTGTTTCGGGTTCCATTTCCACTTCATCTAGACATACTTTCATAAATCCATAAAAATCAGATTTGGAGCTTAACATCACAAATAATTTTGGGCATCAATAATACCCTTAACCTAAGATATTTTACCCTACATAGATTTCATAAATCATGCAAACCCATTTCCATATCATTTTTAGCATCAAAACGAAGAAATCGGGTCATAAACATCACTTAGCATTTTATAGTTTCTAAAATTCATAACTTAAACTTGAATCAACATATGTTATTCATTAAAAATTGTTTCATAACCTAAAAATATCATCAATCGAAAACAGCAACTTTTCATGGGAATTTAGAGTTTATCAAGTTGAATTTTCAACTCATAAATCATTCAAATCATCACTTTCATCATCTAAAACATTAAAATTCATACATGTAGCCTAATACGGATTCAATATTCAATCAAAGGCCATGTTGAATCATCATTTAATGAGTATTTAAGCATCAAGTTCATATTCAAGATTTTGGAGTTTAAAACTCAAGATGAACAACTCAAATCAACACAATCACTTACTTGTTTGATGCTAACACAAACCCTAATCACATGAGATGGTTTTCTCCACCAATTTCCCTTCTTTTTTCCTTGTTTTCCCCTTCTATGTTCTTCCTTCTTGCTGCCCAAAATGGGGACGTGAGCTGCTGTTCTTGGGGGGAGAAACATTTCAGCACTTAGAAAATTTTCTAAGACTCAACTCATGTGAACGTGCATTGCTTTTATAGTGCTGGATTTATCCAGCTGTGGGCCCCACTTTTGGAGCTGATTTTCCACATCATTCAATGCATGTTTATCCCCCTTATATTCTAGTTAAATCACAGCCTAGTAAAATATTTTTTACCATTTTTTGAAAGTCCAAAAATCTCTGCTCAATCTCAACCCTACATCCGTCCCCTTTGGTCACGTTCTTGCTGCCTCCATTTTCCAGTATTTTTTTCATTTTTTTATTAATCTAAATTTAAGGATAAATCATACACCTAATTAACCTTTAATTTATGCATTAATTTTGCATTAAAAAATTTAGCAAAAATGGCAGCAACCACTCATATCATTGCACGTCACTTGCCTCTATATGCTGTCCACGTTTTCACCCCTCAATGCAACTGCATTTGATAATTTTTTGGCAGAGAATTTTGCATTATTAAATGCACATTCTTGTGTCCCTACATGTCAGTTACATGTGTACATATTTTATAAAATAAAAAATGTAAAATAAACAGCAATACAGCCCCTTGGACGTCCCTATAGTGACACATCACCTATGCTCATTTTTAGCGTTTTGTAGCTTCATTATGGTGGGTGTCCTTTGTTGGACAATTCTTACATTTTTTTATTTTATATAAATGCATAAAATACCCTGAAAATGAGCTGCATTTGACACCTAATTTTCCATTAAAATCATGCATTTATTCCATGTACTCTAGCATTTAATGAGTAGTACTTTTGAGGTCAATAGTAAACCATGCTCACCTTTTTCAATGTAGGTATTTTTCCAACATGTTATACTTAATCTAAACCTTCCAAAATATAATCTCATAATTTCATTCAACTGTTTCAAATTTCATCTCAATCCGACTAGCTCAAGTTATAGCTGTTTAAAGTTAACAGTTAAATTAATGATATGCTCAATAAATCATTACATTAATTTCATCAAACATTTTTATAACCCAATAATTTCATAATACCAAGCCCAACATTATCAACTCTCATCTCAAATTCCACTTGAATCCGCCTTATAGGCGTTGAGTTATGAATTTTCTAGTATTTTTCCACTTAACTTGACAATTATCATTTAAATTTTCATAATTCATATTAAATAATGAAAAATGATTATCCATGATATATTGGTGTATTTTAATCACCAACAATTTACTTTAATCCTTTTGTCTCATAAACAACTCATAGTGATTAGTCAAGTCATCATTGCTAATCCTTAACCCTAATTGCAATAATTAGCAATATCACAAAATCATTCAAAATTTAATAATTCCATACATAATCACATGTACATGATCAATGCATACAATTTGGTCCTTCATGGGTTGGGTTTCACAGATTTTGAGTCATAAAAGACCTCTTAAAGAACATGTTTCAAAGATTGAAGATTCTTAGTTAAATACGTTGGTTTATAAAGTTTAATTTGGGGATTAATCAGCCCATATAATCCAATCTACACTCATGTGTAGTAAATCTAGACCTGGAAAGAAAAATATGGAAGAAATAGTTAATTAACGATTTTTAGCATGAAAATTTGTGGGAAGACGCATGATGTGGTCATTAAGTAACGACCCAATTTTCAGCTTAAAAGGATAAGCAATTTCTAAATTAAAAAGTCAGGTAAATCAACCTGGACAGGATTGAACGGGTGACAGGATTAGTTGCACTAAATGATTTTTAATAATTATTATGAAACGAATTTTCAGCTTAAAATTTTACATGATATATAATAAATATTGAAAATCTCATGAAAAAAATAAAAATTAGGTTTTGATGGGTATAAATATACCCCATAATTTACGTGATTCAGGCTGTCTGAAAAGGGATGCTGCTGTCTAGCACAATAAAAATACCAAAATAAATAGAAATACTACTATTTCATGATGAAAATATTTATTTTGGTTAATCCATGTATCTATTAATTTATGATAGAAATTTTATATCAAAAATACTTTATTTGATATTAATTCAATATTTTGAGAATTCAGTGTGCCTGAATTCAGCATTATGGACAGCTTAAGGAATAAATCAAGATAAATGTTACATTCCAGGTTTTTTTTATGGAATTTGACTTATAATGGGATATAAACAAGTTATTATGAGGGTTTAACCTATTAGAGGTAAATAATATTACCCTAAATAAGATGTTTTTGAAGATATACAAAGGGATGTCCAAAGAGGGGTGCAAAGGGTACCCAAGATGTATATGAAAGTTGCTGTAAGGAAACCATTTAATTATGGGATTAAAATATGTGTTAATACCTTAAATTTGGTTTAAGAAAATTATGGTTTATGGCTGAAAAATTTGGATTAAAAATCCTTTTAGACCATGTTGCTAAAGAGAGCATTGAAACGAAGAAAAACGGGTTCTAAAGTTGCTGTTTGGGGAACCCTATGATGAATGGATTAAAATCCAAAAATTTAACCCTAAATTATGTGCTAATTAAGGGGTTTTATCATGCTGATTAAGGACTCAAATTTCTATGTTGAAAAATTTTAAGAAACACATGATTTATGTGTTGAGAAATGCACGTATATGAAGAGATAAGTATGAATAAATGATATATGGATTATGTAAGTTGTTAAAATGAAAAAATGCATAAAAACATGATGAAAAACATGGATTAGGGTACTGTTTAAGTAAATAATGATAATCTCAAATTTCTAGATTATTATATGATGTCTAAGTTAGTAATTAAGTGCTTAAAATGAGCACCGATGTGTGAAAAATAAAAAATATGTTAAAAATAATAAATGGAATAATGAACCTCCAAATAATGATTTAATGAAAGATTATTACATATATGTAAGTTTACCCTACATAAGGGTATTAAAAATGAATGAATGGATAATTGATATGTATAGGCTATGTTGCTAAGTATGAATACCCGACTTGAAAGACAAATGGGTTAAGTTAGACGAACTTATGTAGGTTGGAAAACCTAAGGAATATAAGTATTTGAAGATGATGCAAATAAACGAAATGTTATTTTCATTTATTTAGGCAAAGGCGAGGAAAAGAATGGAAGGAAAGGGATTATGGTGATCTCAGGTAAGCAAGCGAACTTTCTAAAATAATATTTTCTTTCTATATGATGATATGTGAATGAAATATTTATGATTATGTTTTGATGAATGGGCAAGCACAAGTTTTAAAAATGAAGGTTTTATTGCAAAGCCACAAGTTTTGAAAAATGATGACTTTAATGAAAAGCCTCAAGGTTTGCTTCATGGGAAGCAAACAACGATTTTAAGATAAAGAATTTATCACAAGTGTTGCCTTAGATTGGCAATGCTTTATGTTAATGGATTGAGAAATTTGCTTATGAGTGTTGGAAACATGTGGAAAATAAGTCAAGTCTATGTTTTGATGATTAACAAATTAATTTAAGTAAGTTTTGGTTACTAACATGTTTGTTAAGATGATTAAAGGATATAAAAATAAAGAAAATGAAGCATGATAAGACAAGTCAATTTTCAATTCGACTCAGGCATCGACTTAGGCCTGTTTCTTCATAAAGGGGACTAGATTAATCCGGGGTAAAATTTCTGTTTAAGTTGAAAAATTTTAATTACCCAATTCACCCCTCCCCTCTTGGGTAATTGTCATTAACTCAGGACCAACAAGTGGTATCAGAGCAGGTCTTTGAGTTTTACCAAAGAGATCTTTTGATATGACATCCCAATCCACTTCCGTTCCCGCATTTGCCGAAGGCCAATCTTTTACTAGGCCAACATTGTTTGATGGGAAGAATTTCGGCTATTGGAAGCTACGTATGAAACAACTCATCATGGCTATAGATATGGACTCTTGGATTGCAATCCAAGATAGTGTAACCTTGCCTACTGATGAAAGAGCTTCCAAATGGACCGATGAGGAAGTAAAAACTGTTAAGAGCAAAGCTAAAGCTATGAATTCACTATTTTGTGCTCTTACCGCTTCCGAATATGATAGAGTATCCTCTTGTTTAATTGCAAAAGAAATATGCGATACATTAACATCTATCTATGAAGGAACTTTTCAAGTCCAAGGGATAAGGAGAAATATTTTGATTGGAGAATTAGAAAGATTTAAAATGCTAGAAATAAAAAATATTTCTGAAATGTTTGCTAGATTCTCTAAAATTACTACTGTTTTGAAAGGTCTTGGAAAAGCTATTTCTAAATCTGAACAGGTCAAGAAAATCTTAAGAGCTCTACCGGAATCTTGGACTCCAAAGATTACCGCAATAGAAGAAGCCAAGGACCTAAACACGTTGAAGCTAGAAGACCTTATTAGCTCATTAATGTCACATGAGCTAATCAAGAAAAAAAAATGAAGATCACCACAAAGGAAAAAGAGTAATTGCACTAAAAGTCACCCATAACTCCGATGAGTCCACCTCCTCATCTCACAATGATGATGAAGACATTGCTCTACTTACTCGCAGATTTCGAAAGTTTGTGAGAAAAGAAAAGAGCTTCAAAGATTTCAAAGAGAGACCTCGAAAAGAGAAGAAGGAGGAGGCTACAAAATGTTATAGATGCGGTGGTATGGGACATATGCAAGCTCAATGTCCTACACCGGAAGAACGATCAAAGGATCTGTGGCGCCCCGAACCGAGGCGTCACATTTGACCTTACTCCGGGATCTTGTCGATTGGTAAATGTGACTCAGGATTGTTGCCCTGATCACGCGGCAGGTTCTTAATTGGATCTCGTCCAAATTTTTTTTTTCTTTTCTTTTGTCACATAAACATATACTCATCATCATTCATATATCATCATGAATCATCAATTTTTCATATTATTCATAACTTTATAATTTCATACAACCTATATCCTTTTTCATCATATGCCATTAGGGCATTCATTCATACATAAATCTACTAACCTTTGTAGATTTCTCTTTTCCTTTAGCAACACGTCTTTCATCACTTGAATTTTTCCTGCACCTGTCTAAGGGGGAAAAACATGAGTCGAAACTCAATAAGCAAGCATTTTTCATTTTAAATGCATTCCTCTACATTCGATAGAAGACACTTACCAAGTGATCAACTATCAAATGCACAGAAACCTTTTTATAAACCATTGGATGTGCAAATGCTTTCTTTCCACTCCTGACATAAACCTTTGTGTGCGGGTACGCTAGCCTAGGGAACATCTCCCATAGCATGGTCCAATGCGCCGGCTGTCTCCGACTTGGCCTCATCAAGGGAACCTCTCTTCCTCTTGACGCCTACATGGTTCCTACATGCATGACTTTCGATTTCCCGGCATTATATACCTCTTACACTAGGTAACTCGTCATTCTCATGTAGAGAATTATTTGCACCATCCCTTAAAATCATCATTTTAAATTCATGCTTTCATTTCCAATCCAAGTATGAAAATGCAATGCGTTCATTCACACATAACATTCATTCACACATAACCTTCCTTTGCCTCCACCTCTTGGGAGGACGCCGTCGGCACACAACCCATACGACTCGGCAATAGTGAAGAGGGATCCCCGATCCTACTTCCTCCACTAAAGCCTCTTTCTCATCATACAACACACATGTGCACATGTCCATAAACATAACATGATATCAATATGCCGGCATAACTTTCATAAAAACTCATAAATATTCATCATTTCAAAACATTATAGGAATGGCCACCCTTAAACACATTTCATAAAACATGTGAGCAAACAATTTGCAATCATTTAAAACATTTTAGAAAGTTTTGCTTGCTTACCTCCTCAGTCCGTGTCCTCAACATTCTCCTTCCTTTTTCCCTATACAAGGAAAATAGATATTTTATCCATCCATTCTATGTCTTAGTTTATTTTCCATGCTTGCTTTATAACTATTCATTACCTCATTCCCATAGAGGTTAATCTTATAAAGATACTTGGTCATTACTCATTTATATGGATTTTTATCCATAAATTCTTTAAAAATTCCATCCATATATCCTCATAAAATATAAAAATAAATCTCAATTTTTTCCCCAAATCACGCTGTTACTGTTCATAATTACTGTTCATGGAACTGTAGCATTACTGTTCACGTTACTGTTCATCCGAGGTTACTGTTCACAGAGACGTGGTCACTGTTCATGAGTTCCAAAAATTGATATTTTTTCCAAAAATAAAAAATACCATGACATAGCTTATGCCTAGTATATCACAGGACATTTCATACATTTTGATTTTATCATCATTTACTCGACGAAAAAAATTATTTTTCCATCTACTAAAAATCATCATAAATTCACTTAAGCATAATCCTTAATTCCAAAAATCATGAAATTAATATATCATCATTCCAACATCATATTTATCATATTCATACATCCCAAATCATCATTTATCAAATTTGGAGCATTATTTCCACATATCATACATGATTTCCCCGAATGCTCTATCTTTGCTCCAAATTTTCGATGTTTCGGTATGATTCCAATTAAGCATTATAACTTTACTTATTTTCTCTTGCTTAGGAATTATCTAAGCATTATTTTACCCTACTTAACATCCAAAATAAGTTTGGGAAGAAATTGCTTACCTCAAGTGGAGAACTTCTCATTTCCTTCCCATTTTCTCTTTCCTTCCTTCTCTCCTTCTCTCTCTATGGCCAAAACGTGTTTTGGGGGTGGGAATGCTTGAATTGATCAAGCTTGGAGTGCCATTGGACGTCCACCCCTGCCCCCTATTTATACTTTTTGATTTTTCACATATTTGCAATTTACCCCCTCTTGCTTGAGGTGTAAATTTGCAAATGTGTTTTTTTCTAATTTTAAAAGGTGCATGGAGCATTGTGCAGCCCCCCCTAGGCCTGCTCCAGCAGCCCTATTTTTACCTATTTTTTTATTTTTTAAAATTAATTAATTTAGGCTAAATTAATTCTAGCCATTGATCTTTGACGAGGATGATCATGGGTCATTGGATCATACCCCAAAAGTCCATGCTCCAGCAGCAATTGCAGGCTTTGCATTAATTTTATTTAATTAAAATTAATCAAAGTCAAATGCCATTAATGAAAAAGTAAAGTTACTTTTTCCATTTTCAAATGACATTTAATCTTGACCCTTAATTCATGATCTTTGATTAATCTTGGACCATTCATCATATCCATCATCATATCTTGGCCACCCATAAAAAATTTCATCTTGATCCGATGTCCGCATTGCAAGATATGAATTTTTCTTCATTTTCTTCAAAAATCAATTAAAAATCCGAAAATTCATATTTTAATCAAAAAAAACATTTTTTTCCTATAGTGGGAAGCTTCCTTTTTCGTCTTTTATGATTAAGTTAATCCAAAGTGATTAACTTAACATATTTCCTTAATCCCACGTTTACTATTCACATTTTCACTATTCACGTGCACTATTCATCCGAATTTCCTGCATAAGTATTTTAACCTTCATTTCCTGCATAACTAAAAGGCCAACTTTTGAACCATTACATATTTGGAGGCCTACTCCTAGACTACCAATGGCTTGCAACTTTTGCAATAAGATGGGTCACAAAATCTATAAATGCAACTTTAAGAAACTGTATGACCATGGTGCAAAATTAGTTTGGGTTCCAAGAAACACAAGATTTGGGCTTTCAAGAATAGAACAACAAAAATTAAATCAGTTTACTAACCCAAATGGACCAATAAAATGGGTACCAAATGTGGCGCCCCAAACCCGAGCGTCACATCCTAGCCCTTACCTCAAGATCGGATTGATTGGTAAACGTGATCAGGATTGTTGCCCTGTCACACGGCGGGATTTATCGGATATTTATTTTGTTACACATGGTCGTATAACTGTTCATGTAACACCTCGTGTTCTCATAAATTTATTTTCATACATTGCTTAGTCATTTCATTCCATTCATCATATACACATGGCATGTTGTTTAAGAAACATTTCCTCACTTGCCTAAATCAGATATCACTGCATGTATAAAACATAGTCATCCATATAAATATTCGAATAGTTTACATCTACTCAACATAAAACATTGCATATAAATTTACAATCATTTCACATAATTTCATAACATGACTTTCTCCATGGATTCCTTATGCCGGTGCTAGCTCCTTTGTCATATCCAGTCCATCACCTGTCTTTGGGTTTGGAAAACGAAAACGTGAGTCGAAACTCAATAAGCAAGCTATTTGCATTTTTCAGGAAAATCATTTCAGGCAACATTTTTCATTTAAAATAACTTGGAAAACATCTTATACCTTATCCAAAGGTATATCTTGAAAACATTAAATCTTGTACCCATCATGGGTCCCATATGCATAATGCCATATGAAAAACATGAACATGATCATCATTTCTTCCTTAGGATGGAAGATAGTTAGGCGACCATCCGTCACGTTAACTCACATTTTAGAGAGGGCGCCGCCGGCCATCAGCCTGTTACAAGCGACTTGGTCACACCAAGGGGGGACAACCGGTCCGCTTACACCCTTCAAGTGGACCTAGTTGTGAAACCCTAACTCATGTAGGACCCATATGTATGTATTGAACATGTATATGATGATTATTTATGAATTATGGAATTATGAAGGCATTATTTAATTTTTGCTAATTATGGCAATTAGGGTTATGAGTTAGCATTAATTATGTGATTAAGCATTTTGAGCCTAAGTGAGACAATGGGTTTAGAATGAATTATTTGTGATTTAAATGTGCAAATACATCATGAAAAATCATTTTCCATTATTTAAAATGAATTATGGGAATTATTATGGAAATTGACAAGTTTGATGAAAAATATTAGAAAATTCATAACTCAACGCCTAAAAGGCGGATTCAAGTGAAATTCGAAATGAAAATTGTTAATGATGGGCTTGGTATTATGGAATGAAAGGATTATGAAAATTCTTGATGAAATGAGAATTATGAATTTTTAAACATATGTTCATTTCAAACGTTAACTTTAAACGGCTATATCGGGAGGTAGAAAACTCAGATTGAATTGAAATTTGAAACGGTTGAATGAAATGGTGAGATATTTATTTTGAATGGCTTGGATTAAGCATGACATGTGAGGAAAATGCCTGCATGGAAAAAGGTGAGCATGTTTGACTTATGCTCCACAAAAGCAACTTACCATTAATTCTAGAGTACCAAGAGTTAATGCTTGATGGAAAGGGAATTTGAGGTGGCAAATTGCAGGCCATTCCTTGGAAATTTTATGCAATTATTTGAATTATATAAAGGTGAGAATTATCCAACCATTTAATGCATGTTATGATGGAATTTCAAAGTCATGGAGGAGGTGTCCAAGAGGGGACGCCCAAGGGCTGTTTGGTGGCCATTTTTGATTTTTGAATTTTTATTTTATGCAAATTTGTTGCAGGGATGCAAGTATATAAATTATGCAACTAATTATGCAAAGTTACAGCAATAAAAAAATATATAAGTGCAGGTACATGCAGCTGAAATAAATGGACAGCATGATGGATAGGTTGACGTGCAGAAATTTGATTTATTGCTGCCATTTTTATAAATTTTTTTAACACCAAATTAATTCATGAATTAAAAGGTAATTAGGGTCATAAATTATCAACGTTTTTGAAGAGAAAAAAAAGGAAATTGGGCAGTAGCTTGGACATGATTGGGAGATAGCAATGGATGGTCAAAGATGATGCAGATTTTGTGATTTTTGTAAATGGTAAAATGAAATTTTACTTGGCTGAGAATTACCCACCTCATATGGTAGATAAGGGTGCATTTAAGGGGTGTGGAATTGCAGCATTAAGTGGGCCCCACTGCTGGAAAAAATTCCAGCAACATGTATACCCCTTTGCACGTTGAAATGAGAAGAATTTTGGGAAAAAACTCTAAGTGCTGAAAACGTCCAAGGTGAACCAGCTGCTCATGTACAAAAATTCCAGCAAAAAGAGGAGGACAACCAAGGGAAAAATAAGGAGAATTTGAAGAAGAAATCATCTCAAAGGATTAGAGTTTGAGTTGGCTGAAAACCAAGTAAGTATGTGATGATTTTAAGTTGTTTAACTTGAGTTCTTAAACTCAAAACTTGGAAATGAAAAGCATGCTCAAAGAATCTGTAAAAAGATGTTTCAATATTCCTTTGCATGAATATGGATTTGGTATTGAATTTTAAGCATGAATTTTTAAGTTTAAGTTGATAGAAATGGAGTTATGCATGCATATGAAATGGAAAATCTAAGTTGTTAAACCCTAAATCTCCAAGATAAGTTGCTGTTTGGATTTGATATTTTGATTAAGCTATGAAGCATGTATTTATTCCAAATATATAAGGGTTTATTCTTAAGGGATGAAATTTTGAAGTTATAAAAAGCAAAAATGGATTTTGACCTAATTTCTTAATTTTTGGGTTAAAATGCTACGGAAATGGACTTACATGTTTTAGGCATGTTATGTAGGTTAAAATACCCTAGGTTTAAGGTATGATGGATGCCCAAAATATTTGGGAGAAATAAACCCTGGAACTGATTTTTACGAATTTTATGAAAGAACGACAAACCGACATGAAAAGGGTCTCAAAACGTGTAGGCTACTTGCTGTTTTGAGAAATGATAATGCATGGATGTTAATTATGTGTTAAATATATAAATATGGATGTGGAAAAATTGATTTATTTTCTGAAATTTCGGAATTATATTGCTGCATAGGGTTATGTGTCAAAAGACACTTAAAACGGGTGAAAAACGGGTTCCAAACTTGATGTTTTGGAAACCTATGGGTGAATGGATTTTAATCCCATAAAAATACCTTGAATGCAGTGTTAATTAAGGGTAATTAACCCACTGAAAAATGTATTAAATTTCTGAGTTAGGAAATTTTATGAAATGCATTGTGTTTAAGTGCTAAATGAGCTTATATGAAGGGATAACGGTAAACGGGTGATGAATGACCTATGAAAAATGTTATTATGCAAAAATGCATGGAAATGAGATGAATCCCATTTTTATATATTTTTTTGAAATGATATGATATTAATCCAAAATTTTGGACTTGAATTATAAGGCTAAGGCAAAGATATGTATGTAGAAGAAGCACCCGTATGTGTGTTTTGAGAAAAATGAGAAAAATGGCAAAGTAAGATTAATGAAGCTATGAATGATGTGTATGGAATGAATTTTATGATATTGAAATGAATACCCTAATGTTAGGGTTATATGTATATGCTATGTTGTATAATAGCCGAATGTGTGTAAGTTATGATAATGGGTGCAAAATAAGCCATATATGTGTATAATGACTTATGAAGTCAAATGAATGATGGATGTATATGAAATGGGTTGGAAAAATAAATGAAATATGAGAAAAAGGAAATGTATGAAAAATCATATCATTTTTGTGTAGGCAAATGCAAAGAGAAAGTGGTGACGGAAAGCTAAGAACTTCAGGTAAGCAAGCAGCTTTCTAAATGATTTTGGTTTTCATTACAAGGTATTTAAGGATGGCCATTCCTTGTGTATATGAGTATTGAAATGTTTATTTCTGTTGAAATAAATGATTGCTTATGGTTTCGCAATTATGCTTGAAATGTGTTGAAATATGAGTTTATATGATGTTTCATTGAAATTGTGTTTAAAGAGGGATGGTGCAAAGAATTCTCTACATGAGAATGACAAGTTCCATGTGTAAGGTGGTATATGATGCCGGGGTGACTAAAAGTCATGCATGGAATGGAAATCAAGTAGACTAGTCGAGGTAGTAAGTGGACAAGGAGTCCCCCTTGACGTTGCCAAGTCGATAGGTCCGGCGCTAAGGATGGAAAGGACATGTCATGGAATATTGTTCCCCGAGCTAGCGTACCATCACATGAAGGATAATGTCATCAATAGGAATGATGAATTTGCACATCCCATGTTTATGAAATGTTTACGAATGGTTTACGTGAATGGTTTTTCATGAATGATTTTCATGAAATATTTATAAAGTGTTTATGAATGATTTATGAAAAGGTTTTTGCTCCACAGGTAGTTGATCACTTGATAAGTGTCTCTACCGAAGGGAGAAAAATGGTTTTGAATAAACATGCCTTCAAAATGAATTTCTTGCAAAATATACAGCTTGCTTATTGAGTTGAATTTCAACTCACGTTTTGTTTTCCAAACCCATAGACAGGTGAAAGAAGAGACCTGACAAAGGAGCAAGAGCCGAGCATTTAGGAAATGAAGAACAATATAAGTTTCATGTTGTGAAAAACTTATGTTGAATGATTGATTGTAAATTTACCTTGATGCTTCATGTTGACAACTATGATAATACATGCAGTGACATCTGATTTATGAGAATGATGAAATGTTTTTGAACATCATGCTTTATTTTGCCATTATTGGATGGAAATGACTCAGATATGCATGAGACGAAAATAAGAAGGAATCAAACTCCTATTAAATATATTTAATTGGATAAATATCCATTAAAACCCGTCGTATGACAGGGCAATTGTAACGCCCCATTCATAAAAATACTCAATAACTAATCAACGGCGCTACACAATCATAGAAAAATTCGGCAGCATCTCCCCATAACATACAAGGGATCATATGGAATACATGACCTGATAATCATTACATTTCCATCTGTAACATTCAATCCTATTTATATACTTGCATCTTCATATAATAAGAACATTTTTATAGAAGGAAATCATTACATATTTTCCTTACACAACAAACAGATATAATAGCCATGCATATGTGCATCAACAAGGATTATAATCCAATCTGAAATACCAAATACATTAAAGTTGTCAAAACGAATCCGCCTAAGTAATTGTCTACATATATGATTATCAAAAGAGCACAAGTCTAAAAGAACTGGAATCAACATATTGTGCTAGGGTCTCTCATGTTTGATCTTCAACTTGTCCCATCCTTAAGTTCTCCTTCTGGCCTGCGATCTAAAACCACAATAACAATGATATGAGTCTAAATAGACCCAGTAAGTAGATAGTGGTTAGCACAAAGTGCAACTAAGCATAATGATGGATACTCATACAGTGATGAAGCTAATACACATGGGTCCAATACCCACTCCCAAGATCGTATACATATAACCATACACACAAATTGACCAACACAACCAATCATCTACTCATGTCCATCAAGGGCCATGAACAACCCTCTCCTCATGTCAATCAGGGACCATGAACAACCCTTACAACCAACTATTTGAGATAACGCATCATACATAACAGACAATGAAACACATCGCAAACCACACATACAACATCAACACAATTCAGATACAACACATAGATCTGTCACACAAGCATTTTATCAAACACATGATAGGCGCGAAATGAAATAACCTTCGATTCGTATTCTCTTTTGGGGCAAATCAATTCACGTCACATTTCAACAATATAAGAACTTCTAGGAAATCTTTCACATCATAAAAATCGCACATTCAAAGTAAATTTCCCATAAACCCTAACTGTTACGAACCCATTTCCTAATACCATAGAGTCGTCAAGCTCTACATATTTCCTCTAGCCTCATGTCGTGTTCAACATAAAATTTCATCACTAAATCGAGAAAGGGCGACATCTACTTACCTCGATCGTGATTTTCCCCAAAACAGCGACCCTAGGCTTAGCTTGCAGAGATTTGGAGCTTCCTTGATTCAAATCGATCACCTTCGAGGCAGTCAGTAGGGTTTTCTCGAAGAGATCTATTGCTAGATCGTACTGAGTAGAAGAGAAAGAAGAGAAGACGCAGAGATCGGGAAGAGAAGAAGAAGAAAAACAGTCGGGCGTGAGGTGAGAAAATGGAGTCTAACGCGCGGGCTTCGCTTCATATCGAACCCCCATCGGGTCGGGATCGGGTCCAGGACGGGTCGGAGCATGAGTCGGGTCTAATCGCATTCGGTAATTTACTCTTCCACTCCTACGACTTAAATAATTAAAATTTTCTTCAGGGGCGCTGCCCCCTGCACCCCCGCAAGGGGCGTCTCCCCCTTGACCCCCGCGACCTGACCGGGCAGGTCGAACCCCGTACCTACTCTGCGAAGGAAACAATAGTCGTAGTGCCCATCAATGGAACGCTAATCATACATGCACATATGCACTATACATCTCCTAAATGTCGTGTCCATGTATGTTATGTATCCATTAATATCGTAAAATTCTTACTAGCATGTTCATAAGTTACCTTATAAATAGAGAAAAGTTATAATAAAAATAGAATAAAAATACCTGGTCCTCACAGCAATAATCCTGATCACGTTTACCAATCGAACGATCTTGAGGTAAGGTTGTGACACTCGGGCTGGGGCGCCACAAGTAATGGTATCAGAGCATGGACTGGTAAATAGGTGTGGAAAAGTTTAAGTGTAATGATTAAATATGAAATGCATGATTTTATGATGAATGCATAAGTGATTTTCATGATAGGATGCATGATATATGATGATGATAGTAGTGAAATTTATGATGGTGAATAATATCACATGATTGTGATCATGTGAATTGTCATGTTAAGATGCTAAGACTTTATTATATGAGTGGATGCTTTGATAGCAAGCATGATATGATTAGTTATGATGATATAACTATCTCTAAGGATTTTGAGTGCATAAAATGTATGCATGTGATATGACAGTTATGTTTATGAGATTAGATCATATGTCTATGTGACAAGATGATAAGTATGTGATTGAGATGATAGCTATGAGATGAGATAAAATCTATGTGAATAGATGATAAGCTATATCTATGTGATATGATAGGTATGGTACCACAGAAGTTGGTATTAGATGTTATGTTTGTAATCAGGTAGGGCACATCGCCCTGAATTGTCCGAATAAGGTACAAACGTTGCAAAGGCAAGGAAGGTCAACTCAGTCAAGGTTAATAGAAGCAGCTAACCGACTGGTTATGTCTACGAACCTGGTACATGCGCATGGAGTCACGAGAGTAAGAGGATGAGGTGGTTACAGGTATGAATTAAATTTTAGAAAGTTTGGCAATGACTTAGTTTTATTTTGATGATGATCATTTAATTATAAATTGCCAATATGTAACCACGCACGCACTACCCGTAGAGGAAACCAATAAGTGAAACTCTTTATATGTAGGTTAGTTATGGTTAATGAAAAATGTTGATGTTCAATGGAACAAATTCTTTGAAAGTAAGAATATTTGGGAACTAAAGGAAGAAGTGGAACAAAAGTACCCCCACCTATTTAAAGAATAGACGGTTTCGGGATGAAACCTGTTATAAGGGGGGAGGAATGTGAAACCCTAACCCATGTAGGACCCATATGTATGTATTGAACATGTATATGATGATTATTTGTGAATTATGGAATTATGAAGGCATTATTTGATTTTTTGCTAATTATGGCAATTAGGGTTATGAGTTAGCATTAATGATGTGATTAAGCATTTTGAGCCTAAGTGAGACAATGGGTTTAGAATGAATTATTTGTGATTTAAATGTGCAAATACATCATGAAAAATCATTTTCCATTATTTAAAATGAATTATGGGAATTATTATGGAAATTGACAAGTTTTATGAAAAATATTGGAAAATTCATAACTCAACGCCTAAAAGGCGGATTCAAGTGAAATTCGAAATGAAAATTGTTAATGATGGGCTTGGTATTATGGAATGAAAGGATTATGAAATTTTTTGATGAAATGAGAATTATGAATTTTTAAACATATGTTCATTTCAACCGTTAACTTTAAACGGCTATATCGGGAGCTAGAAAACTCGGATTGAATTGAAATTTGAAATGGTTGAATGAAATGGTGAGATATTTATTTTGAATGGCTTGGATTAAGCATGACATGTGAGGAAAATGCCTGCACGGAAAAACGTGAGCATGTTTGGTTTATGCTCCACAAAAGCAACTTACCATTAATGCTAGAGTACCAAGAGTTAATGCTTGATGGAAATGGAATTTGAGGTGGAAAATTGCAGGCCATTCCTTGGAAATTTTATGAAATTATTTGCATTATATAAAGGTGAGAATTATCCAACCATTTAATGCATGTTATGATGGAATTTCAAAGTCATGGAGGAGGTGTCCAAGAGGGGACGTCCAAGGGCTGTTTGGTGGCCATTTTTGATTTTTGCATTTTTATTTTATGAAAATATGTTGCAGGGATGCAAGTATATAAATTATGAAACTAATTATGCAAAGTTATAGCAATAAAAAAATATATAAGTGCAGGTACATGCAGCTGAAATAAATGGACAGCATGATGGATAGGTTGACGTGCAGAAATGTGATTTATTGCTGCCATTTTTATAAATTTTTTTAACACCAAATTAATGCATGAATTAAAAGGTAATTAGGGTCATAAATTACCCATGTTTTTTAAGAGAAAAAAAAGGAAAATGGGCAGCAGCTTGGACATGATCGGGGGTCGCTGCGCTAGGAATGCATTTATGACTCTTCTATCAGCTTCCATCAACTGATTTTCATCTCTCAACGATTCCGGTGTCTCAACGGGGTCCTCCATCGGAGCAGCTCTTTCTCTTTCCATATTACCCAACTGAGCTTGTTGAGTTCTTTCCCAAAACCCTTGTATAATGTCGGCAGTCTGCGCTGCCCAATCTCTAGTGGCTCGCTGCATCGCTTTTTCCACTGCTGCAGCTACTATTTCCTCCATGAGTCTATTTTGTCTCGACTCATTTTCCTCCTCTCTTTCCATTTTTAACTCTTCCGCACTCATCATTCTTTTACCTCTATCCACCATCTGTATAGACATAGCAATCAAATTGCATTGCAACAACATAATTCATTAACATATGGCATGCATTTCATCATATCATGAGCATACCTAATCATCACATGAGCATGTTTATTTCCTCTTCTAACATGCATTTCATCATGTTATAATCATACATGAGCATCATTTAATCACATCTCATTCATCACATAATCATGGTTAATCATATACATTTCTTCATATTTTGTCAACTTTCCTATACTTAGGAATTTTTCCACGCCTATTTGCCAATCCATGCTCTGATACCAAGCTCTGTGGCGCCCCAAACCCGAGCGTCACATCCTAGCCCTTACCTCAAGATCGGATTGATTGGTAAACGTGATCAGGATTGTTGCCCTGTCACACGGCGGGATTTATCAGATATTTATTCTGTTACACATGGTCGTATAACTGTTCATGTAACACCTCGTGTTCTCATAAATTTATTTTCATACATTGCTTAGTCATTTCAATCTATTCATCATATACACATGGCATGTTGTTTAAGAAACATTTCCTAACTTGCCTAAATCAGATATCACTGCATGTATAAAACATAGTCATCCATATAAATATTCGAATAGTTTACATCTACTCAACATAAAACATTGCATATAAATTTACTATCATTTCACATAATTGCATAACATGACTTTCTCCATGGATTCCTTATGCCGGTGCTAGCTCCTTTGCCATATCCTATCCATCACCTGTCTTTGGGTTTGCAAAATGAAAACATGAGTCGAAACTCAATAAGCAAGCTATTTGTATTTTTCAGGCAAATCATTTCAGACAACATTTTTCATTTAAAATAACTTGGAAAACATCTTATACCTTATCCAAAGGTATATCTTGAAAATATTAAATCTTGTACCCATCACGGGTCCCATATGCATAATGCCATATGAAAAACATGAACATGATCATCATTTCTCCCTTAGGATGGAAGCTAGTTAGGCAACCATCCGTCACGTTAACTCACATTTCAGAGAGGGCGCCGCCGGCCATCAGCCTGTTACAAGTGACTTGGTCACACCAAGGGGGGACAACCGGTCCGCTTACACCCTTCAAGTGGACCTAGTATCCTGTGCTCATGAACTTTTGCATAAATTCATCTTTGACATGCTAGCATGATTTTTCAATCATAAACATCAACCACATCATTTTTCCATAGCATTAATAAAAGAAACATTTCATAATCATTGCGTTTTAAATAAAATATCATTTCAACATGATTTTGGTAAGGGATGGCCATCCTTAAACCCATTAGAAACAATTTCATAGTTTCATCAAACAAGTTAGAATACAATTTGCATTTATGGAAATAATTTAGAAAAGCAAAAATCCTTTAGAAAATTTGCTTGCTTACCTGAACTTGTTAGCTTTCCTCCGCCACTTTCTCTTTGCCTTTGCCTACATGAAAATGATATGATTTTTCATACATTTCCTTTTCTCATATTTTAATTAGTTTTCCAACCCATTCCATACACACATCATTTATTTGACATCATAAGTCATCATACACATATATGGCTCATTTTGCACTCATTAGCATAATTTACACACATTCGGCTATCATACATCGTAGCATATACATATAATCCTAAAATTAGGGTATCCATTTCAATATCATAAAATTCATTTCATAATCATCATTCATAGCATCATTAATCTTACTTTTCCATTTTTCCCATTTTTTCCAAAAACACACATACGGGTGTTTCTCCTACATACATAGCATTGCCTTAGCTTCATAAATCAAGTCCAAAACTTTGGATTAATATCATTTCAATTCAAATAGATCCATATACATGGAATTCATCTCATTTTCATGCATGTTTGCAGAAAATCACTTTTCATAAGTCATTCATCACCCGTTTACCATTATCTCGTCACATAAGCTCATTTAGCACTCAAACATAATGCATTTTATAAAATTTCTTAACACAGAAATTTAATCCATTTTTCAGCTGGTAAATTACCCTTTAATACCACTTTTCTTAAGGTATTTTCATGGGGTTTAAAATCCATTCTTCATAGGTTCCCATAACAGCAAGTTTGGAACCCGTTTTCCACCCGTTTAACGCGTCTTTTGACACATAACTATGGGCAACCCTAAAATCCGAATTTTTCAGCAATATATCCATTTTTTCTCAACCCATTTTATAGGTTTTAACACATATTCAACATTCATACATTTCCATTTCTCAAAACGGCGGGTAACCCATACGTTTTGAGACCCGTTTCCACTCGATACATGCATTACTTCAAAAATTCATAAAAATCAGATTTAGGGTTTATTTTTCCCAAATATTTTGGGCATCCATAATACCTTAGTTCTAGGGTATTTTACCCTATATAACATACATAAAACATGCAAGTCCATTCCCATAACATATTAAGCATATAAACGTAGGAATTAGGTCCGAATCGACACTTTGCCTTCCACAACTTTAAAATTTCATCACTTAAGAATAAACCCTCATATATTTGGCATAAATACATGATTCATAGCTTAATGAAAACATCAAATCAAAACAGCAACTTGTCTTGGAGATTTAGGGTTTAACAACTTGGATTTTTCATCCCTTATGCATGCATAACTCCATTTCCATTAACTTTAACTTAAAAATTCATGCTTAAAACTTAATACCCAATCCATATTCATGAAAAGGCATGTTAAAATATCATTTTACAGATTCTTTAAGCATGCTTTTCATTTCCAAGTTTTGAGTTTAAGAACTCAAGTTAAACAACCCCAAAATCATCACATACTTACTTGGATTTGTAGCAAATCAAATCTTAGCAACTTGAAGTAATTTGTTCTTCAAATTCTCCTTCTTTTTCCCTTGGTTTTCTCCCATATTTCCTGGAAAAAATTTTGTGAGTTGCTGCTGGTTCCCTTGGACGTTTTCAGCACTTAGAATATTTTTCCCAAAAGCCATTTCAACTCAACGTGCACAAGGCATGCATATATCTGGATTTTTCCCAATTGTGGGACCTACTTGTGCTGCAATTCCACCCCTATTCAATGCTCCCTTATCTACCATATGATGTGGGTGAATTTGGGCCAAGTAAATTAGATTTTTACTTTTTACAAAAATCACAAAAGTATGCATCTCAATCCACGTCCAAGCTGTCCACTCTTTGCACGTCACCTTGTGGCTGGATTTTCCAGAAGTTTTGCATTTTTTAAAATTACCAAAATGTGGATAAGTTATTCTTATAATAACCCTTTAATTACTCCATAAATTCGGTGTTAAGAAAAATTAATAAAATGGCTAATACTGCCATTTTTCTGCACATAATACCACCCACAATGCAACCCACGTTTTCAGCACCATATTCCTACCTTTTTGCATTTTGTTATTGCTGAAACTCTCCATTATTGCTTGAAAAAATTATTTAATTGCATCTTATCAACATGTGGCCTTTTTATAGAATAAAAAAAAATCAATTTGGGCAGTCCCAAAGCCCTTGGACGTCCATGTCTTGCCGCCCTAGCTATGCTCCGATAGCTTCATCATTTTGGGCATTAAATGGTTGGATAACTCATGGAATTATGTATTTTATTTAAATGCATAAATTTCTTCCAAAATCCATGCAATGGACACCTCACATTCCCTTTTGCATCAAGCATTTATGTATGGTACTCCATCATTAATGCTTTGGTGCTTTTGGGGTGCATAAGTCAAACTTGCCCACCTTTTTCAATGCAGGAATTTTCCCAATATTTTATGCACAATAAAATCCATTCAAAATAAATATCTCATCATTTCATTAAACCGTTTCAAATTTCAACTCAATCCGAGTTTTCTAGCTCCCGATATAGCCGTTTAAAGTTGACGGTTGAAATGAACTTATACTTAAAAATTCATAATTCTCATTTCATCAAAAATTTTCATAATATTTTCATAATAACAATCCCATGATTAAAAATTTCCATTTCAAATTTCACTTGAATCCGCCTTAAAGGCGTTGAGTTATGAATTTTTCAATATTTTCCATCACACTTGTCAATTTCCATATTAATTTCCATAATTCATTTCAAATAATGGAAAATGATTTTTCATGATATATTTGCACCTTTAAATCACAAATAATTCATTCTAACCTCATTGTCTCATTTAGGCTCAAAATGCTTAATCACATCATTAATGCTAATTCATAACCCTAATTGCCATAATTAGCAAAATCATAAAATACCTTCATAATTTCATAATTCATAAATAATCATCATATACGTGTTCAATGCATACATATGGCCTACTTGGGTTAGGGTTTCACAATCCTCCCCCCCTTATAACAGGTTTCGTCCCGAAACCGTCTATTCCTTAAATAAATGGGGATATTTTCGTTCAACTTCTTCCTTTAGCTCCCACGTGGCTTCATTCTCGGAATATTGGTTCCATTGTACTTTCACATATTCAATTTCCCGATTCCGAAGCTTTTGTACCTTGTGATCCAAGATCCTCACTGGTTTTTCTTCATAATTTAGATAATCCTGAATCGGTAAATTTTCAGCCACCAATACATGAGTTGGGTCTGGAACGTATTTCCCGAGCATAGATATGTGAAACACATTGTGAACCAAAGCTAGCGTTGGGGGTAAAGCTATCCGATATGCTAACTTCCCAACCTTTTCCAAAACTTCAAATGGTCCAATATACCTGGGATTCAATTTTTCCCTTTTTCCAAACCTCGTAACTCCTTTGAATGGCGTGACCTTTATAAACACGTGCTCGCTGACTTGGATATTCAAATCCCTTCTCTTGCAATCTGTATAACTCTTTTACCGACTTTGGGCTGTGAGTATACACTGGCGAATAGTCCTCACCTTGTCAGCCATTTGCTGTGATAAGTCAGGGGCTAATCTTTTCTCTCCAACTTCATCCCAGTTCAACGGCGTTCGACATCGTCGACCATATAACGCCTCAAATGGAGCCATTTGGATGCTAGCTTGGTAACTATTATTATATGCGAATTCCGTAATCGAGATATATTTATCCCATGAACCTCCAAACTCCAAAGTACACATACAGAGCATATCTTCAATGACTTGGTTCACCCGCTCCGTTTGTCCATCCATTTGAGGATGAAAAGCTGTGCTAAACTTAAGTTGGGTTCCTAAGGTTTCGTGCAAGCTCTTCCAAAACCTTGACGTGAACGTCGCATCTCGATCTGAGACGATCGACTTCGGCACTCCATGGAGTCTTATGATCTCTTTATAATAAACCTTCGCCAGCCTTTCCGCCGTATACGTCTTTCTGATAGGTAGAAAGTGCGCGACTTTCAATAACCTATCCACGATCACCCATATTGAATCATTCCCTGCTTGGGTTCTAGGTAATCCTTCTATGAAATCCATGGTAATGTCGTCCCACTTCCATTCTGGAATTTCCAAGGACTGTAACTTACCAGGGATTTTCTGATGATCCGCCTTCACCCGTTGGCAAGTTAAACATTTCACCACATATTTAGCGATCTCTTTCTTCATATTATTCCACCAATATGCTTTCTTGAGATCCTGATACATTTTAGTACTCCCTGGGTGAATAGAAAAAGGTGAAAAATGGGCTTCCTTAAGGATCTGTTCCTTCAACTTAACAATGCTAGGTATGCAAAGGCGACCTTTGTACCTATACATACCTTGTTCATCAATGGCAAATTCTGTCAACCCCTTTTTCTTCATTTTCTCAACATGTGTATGTAGGTCTGTGTCCTTTTGCTGCGCAACCCTAATCTGGTCAAAAAGTGAGGATTGTATGTGTAATTGGGATAGTCGGACTTGAACTCCTGGTGGACATACAGTTAATTCCATTTGCTCAATCTCCTTAAGTAGTCCTTTCTCCTTAGTGATAAGGTGCGCTAAGCTGACATTTCGGCTCAATGCATCAGCTACCACATTTGCCTTACCTGGATGGTATAGTATCTCCAAATCATAATCCTTCAATAATTTGAGTCATCTCCTTTGTCTCATATTCAACTCCTTCTGAGTGAAAATATATTTAAGGCTCTTATGATCAGTATAAATCTCACATCTTGCACCATACAGGTAATGTCTCCATATTTTCAAGGCAAATATCACCGCTGTTAACTCTAAATCATGCGTAGGGTAGCTTACCTCTTTGAGCTTTAGTTCTTGTGATGCGAAAGCTATCACCTTACCCCTTTGCATCAAAACGCAACCCAATCCTTTCCTTGATGCATCGCTATAAACTACAAACCCTTCATTTCCTTCGGGTAGGGTTAAAATGGGTGTTTCTACCAATCGTCGTTTCAACTCTTGAAAACTGCGCTTGCATTCATCAGACCATACATATCTGACTCCCTTACGAGTCAACTTGGTTAACGGGGCTGACAACTGTGAAAACCCTTCAACAAATCTTCTATAATAGCCGGCCAACCCTAGAAAACTTTGGATTTCCGTAATGGTCGTCGGCCTTGGCCATTTCAATACCGCCTCAATCTTTTGAGGATCCACTTGAATACCCTTCTCAGATATTATATGCCCGAGAAATCCTATCTGCTTCAGCCAAAACTCACATTTCTTCAGTTTAGCATACAATTTCTCTTTTCTTAGTCTTTCTAAGACTCTTTGCAGATGGTTTTCGTGTTCTTTCTCCGTTTTAGAGTAGATCAGAACATCATCGATAAAAACAACCACGAATTGATCCAGATAGTCCCAAAAAACCCTATTCATCATGTCCATGAATACAGCAGGGGCGTTAGTAAGTCCAAAAGGCATTACCAAAAATTCATAATGTCCATACCGGATTCGGAATGCTATCTTATGAATATCAGCCGGACTTATCCTCAACTGATGGTACCCTGACTGTAAATCGATCTTAGAGAAAGTTGTTGCGCCTTGCAACTGATCAAACAAATCATCGATCTTGGGCAATGGATACTTATTCTTTATGGTGACCTTATTTAGCTCTCGGTAGTCAATACATAATCTTAAGCTTCCATCCTTCTTCCTTACAAATAGTACCGGAGCTCCCCAAGGGGATACACTTGGTCTAATAAAACCCTTGTCCAATAGCTCCTGTATTTGCGCCCTCAGTTCATTCATCTCGACTGGCGCCATTCTATATGGAGTTTTAGAAATCAGAGCTGTACCTGGCATTATATCAATTGTCATATCCATCTCCCTTCGTGGAGGCAACATGATTAACTCCTTTGGAAACACATCTGGAAATTCTTTAACCACGGGTATTTGATTAATTTCCACCTTCATACCTTTATCCACATTCACAGATACCAAATAGGCTTGATATTTTTGTCGAATCATTCTGACAGCTTTCATAGATGAAATTAGTATACTTGAGCTGTCGGGTTGCCTTAACTTCCCAATAGAAATCTCCTTCTCTGGAGTTGCTTCAAATTGCACTTTCTTATTCTTACAGTCTATAGTCGCTCCCCATTGGCTTAGCCAATCCATACCCAATATTACGTCGAACTCGGTCATAGGCAATAGGATCAAGTCAGCTTCTAGAATTAATGATCCTATCCTGATTGGGAAGGCTTTGCATACTTGGCTAGTACTTGCTAACCTATAGACTGGAGATTCCACATGTATAACCTGATTAGTTTCTTCTATCGGCAGGGCATGAGTTGTCACGTATTGGCATGCTATGAATGAATGGGTGGCACCAGAATCAAACAAAGCAACTGCCATATTCCCTAAAATGTAAACCGTACCTGTGACCACCTTTTCTTCCTATTCTTGGGATTCTGTCCGGGTCAGAGCATGTACATGCACCGGGTTCGTAGAAGTTCCCTGCTTACTAGGTGCTCCAGGTATCCTTAACTGAGCAGGTCTTCCACGTCCTTGAGATGACTGCGCCTTATTTGGGCAATTTGTGGCTATGTGACCCACTTGATCACATATGTAACATTTAATTACTTTTGCTTCTCCCGGCCTACACTCCTTGGCGATGTGACCCGTCTGTCCGCATTTGTAACACCAGTTTGAGCCCTTTAAACACTCGCCTGTGTGTCGCCTTTGACATTTCTTACAGAATGGCGAGCTTTTCTTCTTTTGAATTCCTTTTCCTTTCCTTATGCTGCATTTTCTAGCTTTTTCTTTTCTAGTTTTCGGTTCTTTAGGACCCATATTGAACGCCCTCGAACCCAATCTTAATTCTTGGGTTCTCAAGGACTCAATCTCCAAAGCTCTTGCCCTCTCCAAACTTGAGGCGCAATCTTTTATCAGCAGAGGTGCCAGGCTTTCCCACAGATATGGCCTCAACCCTTGTTGGAATCTCTGTGCCTTATTTTGTGGCACATTTACGATCCAAGGGACATATCTGACTAGAGCATTGAATTTTGTGGCGTATTCAGTGACCGTCATCCTCCCTTGACACAATTTTTTAAATTCTATCACTTTTTGACTCTACAAACCCACCGGGAGGTATTCCTTATTGAATTCTTCCACAAATACTTGCCAAGACACTTCTTCGGATCGTGGCATTGTGATTAACGTTGTCTCCCACCATTCGTGTGCATCTTTCACTAATATATGAGTAGCACATAGTACTTTTTGACGGTGGTTGCATAGAGATATCCTAAACAATTTCTTAATTTCAGTCAGCCACTGCTCTGCTTGTACCGGGTCGGGTTCTCCAAAAAATTTCAGGGGGTCGCTGCGCTAGAAAGGCGTTTATGGCTCTTCTATCAGCTTCCATCAACTGATTTTCATCTCTTAACGATTCCGGTGTCTCAACGGGGTCCGCCATCGGAGCAGCTCTTTCTCTTTCCATATTACCCAACTGAGCTTGTTGAGTTCTTTCCCATAACCCTTGTATAATGTCGGCAGTCTGTGCTGCCCATTCTCTGGTGGCCTGCTGCATCGCTTTTTCCACTGCCGCAGCCACTCTTTCCTCCATGAGTCTATTCTGTCTCGACTCATTTTCCTCCTCTCTTTCCCTTCTTAACTCTTCCGCACTCATCATTCTTTTACCTATATCCGCCATTTGTATAGACATAGCAATCAAATTGCATTGCAACAACATAATTCATTAACATATGGCATGCATTTCATCATATCATGAGCATACCTAATCATCACATGAGCATGTTTATTTCCTCTTCTAACATGCATTTCATCATGTTATAATCATACATGAGCATCATTTAATCACATCTCATTCATCTCATAATCATGGTTAATCATATACATTTCTTCATATTTTGTCAACTTTCCTATACTTAGGAATTTTTCCACGCCTATTTACCAATCCATGCTCTGATACCAAGCTCTGTGGCGCCCCAAACCCGAGCGTCACATCCTAGCCCTTACCTCAAGATCGGATTGATTGGTAAACGTGATCAGGATTGTTGCCCAGTCACACGGTGAGATTTATCAGATATTTATTCTGTTACACATGGTCGTATAACTCTTCATGTAACACCTCATGTTCTCATAAATTTATTTTCATACATTGCTTAGTCATTTTATTCCATTCATCATATATACACATGACATGTTGTTTAAGCAACATTTCCTCACTTGCCTAAATCAGATATCACTGCATGTATAAAACATAGTCATCCATATAAATATTCAAATAGTCTACATCTACTCAACATAAAATATTGCATAAAAATTTACAATCATTTCACATAATTGCATAACATGACTTTCTCCATGGTTTCCTTATGCCGGTGCTAGCTCCTTTGCCATATCCTGTCCATCACCTGTCTTTGAGTTTGGAAAATGAAAACGTGAGTCGAAACTCAATAAGCAAGCTATTTGCATTTTTCAAGCAAATCATTTCAGGCAACATTTTTCATTTAAAATAACTTGGAAAACATCTTATACCTTATCCAAAGGTATATCTTGAAAACATTAAATCTTGTACCCATCACGGGTCCCATATGCATAATGCCATATGAAAAACATGAACATGATCATCATTTCTCCCTTAGGATGGAAGCTACTTAAGCGACCATCCGTCACGTTAACTCCCATTTCAGAGAGGGCGCCGCTGGCCATTAGCCTATTACAAGCGACTTGGTGACACCAAGGGGGGACAACCAGTCCGCTTATACCCTTCAAGTGGATCTAGTATCCTGTGCACATGAACTTTTGTATAAATCCATCTTTGACATGCTAGCATGATTTTTCAATCATAAACATCAACCACATCATTTTTCCATAGCATTTATAAAGGAAACATTTCATAATCATTGCATTTGAAATAAAATATCATTTCAACATGATTTTGCTAAGGGATGGCCATCCTTAAACCCATTAGAAACAATTTCATAGTTTCATCAAACAAGTTAGAATACAATTTGCATTTATGAAAATAATTTAGAAAAGTAAAAATCGTTTAGAAAATGTGCTTGCTTACATGAACTTCTTAGTTTTCCTCCGCCACTTTCTCTTTGCCTTTGCCTACATAAAAATGATATGATTTTTCATACATTTCCTTTTCTCATATTTTACTTAGTTTTCCAACCCATTCCATACACACATCATTTATTTGACATCATAAGTCATCATACACATATATGGCTCATTTTGCACTCATTAGCATAATTTACACACATTCGGCTATCATACATCGTAGCATATACATATAACCCTACAATTAGGGTATCCATTTCAATATCATAAAATTCATTTCATAAAAATCATTCATAGCATCATTAATCGTACTTTGCCATTTTTCCCATTTTTTCCAAAAACACACATACGGGTGTTTCTCCTACATACATATCATTGCCTTAGCTTCATAAATCAAGTCCAAAACTTTGGATTAATATCATGTCAATCCAATCAGATCCATATGCATGGAATTCATCTCATTTTCATGCATTTTTGCAGAAAATCACTTTTCATAAGTCATTCATCACCCGTTTACCATTATCTCGTCACATAAGCTCATTTAGCACTCAAACATAATGCATTTTATAAAATTTCTTAACTCAGAAATTTAATCCATTTTTAAGAGGTTAATTAGAATTTAATACCACTTTTCTTAAGTTATTTTCATGGGGTTTAAAATCCATTCTTCATAGGTTCCCATAACAGCAAGTTTGGAACTCGTTTTCCACCCGTTTAACGCGTCTTTTGACACATAACTATGGGCAACCCTAAAATCCGAATTTTTCAGCAATATATCCATTTTTTCTCAACCCATTTTCTAGTGTTTAACACATATTCAACATTCATACATTTCCATTTCTCAAAACATCGGGTAACCCATACGTTTTGAGACCTGTTTCCACTCGATACATGCATTACTTCGAAAATTCATAAAAATCAGATTTAGGGTTTATTTTTCCCAAATATTTTGGGCATCCATAATACCTTAGTTATAGGGTATTTTACCCTATATAATGTACATAAAACATGCAAGTCCATTCCCATAACATATTAAGCATATAAACGTAGGAATTAGGTCCAAATCGACACTTTGCATTCCATAACTTTAAAATTTCATCACTTAAGCATAAACCCTCATATATTTGGCATAAATACATGATTCATAGCTTAATCAAAACATCAAATCAAAACAGCAACTTGTCTTGGAGATTTAGGGTTTAACAACTTGGATTTTTCATCCCTTATGCATGCATAACTCCATTTCCATTAACTTTAACTTAAAAATTCATGCTTAAAACTTAATACCCAATCCATATTCATGAAAAGGCATGTTAAAATATCATTTTACAGATTCTTTAAGCATGCTTTTCATTTCCAAGTTTTGAGTTTAAGAACTCAAGTTAAACAACCCCAAAATCATCACATACTTACTTGGATTTGTAGCAAATCAAATCTTAGCAACTTGAAGTAATTTCTTCTTCAAATTCTCCTTATTTTTCCCTTGGTTTTCTCCCCTATTTCCTGAAAAAAATTTCGTGAGTTGCTGCTGGTTCCCTTGGACGTTTTCAGCACTTAGAATATTTTTCCCAAAAGCCATTTCAACTCAACGTGAACAAGGCATGCATATGGCTGGATTTTTCCCAATTGTGGGACCCACTTGTGCTGCAATTCCACCCCTATTCAATGCTCCCTTATCTACCATATGATGTGGGTGAATTTGGGCCAAGTAAATTAGTTTTTTACTTTTTACAAAAATCACAAAAGTATGCATCTCAATCCACGTCCAAGCTGTCCACTCTTTGCACGTCACCTTGTGGCTGGATTTTCCAGAAGTTTTACATTTTTTAAAATTACCAAAACGTGGGTAATTTATGCTTATAATCACCCTTTAATTCCTCCATAATTTTTGTGTTAATAAAAATTCGTAAAATAGCTAAAACTGCCATTTTTCTGCACCTAATACCACCCACAATGCAACCCACGTTTTCATCACCATATTCCTACCTTTTTGCATTTTTTTATTGCTGAAAATCTCCATTATTGATTGAAAAAATTATGTACTTGCATCTTATCAACATGTGTAATTTTTAAAAAATAAAAAAAAATCAATTTGGGCAGTCCCAAAGCCCTTGGACGTCCATGTCTTGCCGCCCTAGCTATGCTCCGATAGCTTCATCATTTTGGGCATTAAATGGTTGGATAATTCATGGAATTATGTATTTTATTTAAATGCATAAATTCCATCCAAAATCCCTGCAATGGACACCTCACATTTCCTTTTGCATCAAGCATTTATGTATGGTACTCCATCATTAATGCTTTGGTGCTTTTGGGGTGCATAAGTCAAACTTGCCCACCTTTTTCAATGCAAGCATTTTTTCAATATTTTATGCACAATCCAATCCATTCAAAATAAATATCTCACCATTTCATTCAACCGTTTCAAATTTCAACTCAATCTGAGTTTTCTAGCTCCCGATATAGCCGTTTAAAGTTGACAGTTGAAATGAACTTATACTTAAAAATTCATAATTCTCATTTCATCAAAAATTTTCTTAATCTTTTCATTCCATAATAACAAGCCCATGATTAACAATTTCCATTTCAAATTTCACTTGAATCCGCCTTATAGGCGTTGAGTTATGAATTCTTCAATATTTTCCATCACACTTGTCAATTTCCATGTTAATTTCCATAATTCATTTTAAATAATGGAAAATGATTTTTCATGATATATTTTCACCTTTAAATAAAAAATAATTCATTCTAACCTCATTGTCTCATTTAGGCTCAAAATGCTTAATCACATCATTAATGCCATAATTAGCAAAATCATAAAATACCTTCATAATTCCATAATTCATAAATAATCATCATATAGATGTTCAATGCATACATATGGCCTACTTGGGTTAGGGTTTCACACCGAAGAGATAAGATTTATTTACTCATTTTTCCGGTATGTTTCAAAGCAAAGGCAAACAACATTTGGTTCATGGATAGTGATTGCTCAAGGCATATGACTGGAGAAAGAAGTTTATTTCATAAACTCAAGCCTTGCAACGATGGAACTGTTGCCTTTGGAAATAACGAGAAAGGTAAAATTAAAGGTAAAGGAAATATTTATAGTATTTCAAATGCATGCATGGAGGATGTGTTGTTTGTTGAAGGACTCAAGCACAATCTAATGAGTATTAGCCAATTATGTGACAAAGGGTACAAGGTTGTGTTTGAATCATCTATATGTAATGTATTTGATGGAGAACATATCATGTTTAGCGAAAAAACACATGGAAATGTATATTTGGTTTCACTTGATGAACTCGATGGTCAATGTCTAATGGCCATTGACAATGATTCATGAGTTTGGCATAAGAGGCTCGGGCATGTAAACATGTCAAACATCAAGATCCTATGGAAAAAGAATTTGGTAGAAGGATTGCAAAAATTGAAATATGACAAAGACAAAATTTGTAAGTCATGTCAACTATCAAAACAACCTAAAATGCACTTTTCCTCCAAAAAGGAGATTTTCACCACTAGGCCACTTGAATTGCTACACATGGATCTATATGGGTCATCCGACATTTTAACCATTGGTGAAAAAAAGTATGTGTTTGTAATAGTTGATGATTTTTCAAGATTCACATGGGTAATTCTCTTAGCTAGCAAAGATGAAACCTTTTCTATGTTTTCAACTTTTGTAAACTTGGTGCAAAATGAAAAATAAAGTACTGTTGTAACTATTAGAAGTGATCATGGTGGTGAGTTTGAAAATAAACGATTCATAGAATTATGTAATGAAAAAGGAATTCACCACACATTTTCTGCACCAAGAACTCCACAACAAAATAGAGTGGTTGAAAGGAAAAATAGAACCATACAAGAGATGACTAGAACTATGTTAAATGAGAGTAAATTATCCAAGAAATTTTGGGGTGAAGCTGTAAGTACAGCTTGTCATGTGTTAAATCGAGTAACCATTAGAGCAATCTAAAAAAAGACCCCATATGAGCTATGGAAATGTAGAAAACCAAATATTTCGTATTTTGATGCCTTTGGTTGCACATGTTATGTCTTGAACAACGAAAAAACCAACTTGGAAAAATTGGATGCTAAGAGTGATGAGGCAATATTCCTTGGTTATTCATCAAATAGCAAAGCATATAGAGTCTTCAATAATCGGAACCAAGTTGTAGAAGACTCAATACATGTTATTTTTTATGAATTTAATCCATGCTCCAAAAGAAAAGATGATTTAAGTGATGCAGATGATGTCACAAGTAACCTTGAAAAATTGCATGTGGAAAAACAAGAAGAAACCATAGAGGAAAGGATAAATGAAGGTAATAATTCCTACAAATCTCCAACTGTTTTAAAGTTAAAAAATGCTCATCCAATTAAGCTAGTTATAGGCAATATTTATGAAGGTGTTAAGACTAGAAGATCAAAATAAAATATTTGTGGACAATACGCCTTTGTATCCAAAATTGAACCATCAACTATTGACCAAGCTCTTGATGATGAAAACTGGATCATAGCCATGCAAGAGGAATTAAATCAATTTGAAAGAAACCAAGTTTGACATCTTGTTCCAAGACCAAAAGACTGTATTGTCATTGGCACAAAATGGGTCTTTAGGAAAAAATTATATGAAAGTGGACTTGTGGTGAGAAACAAAGCTAGACTTGTGGCAAAAGGATACTCACAAGAAGAAGGAATAGACTTTGAGGAATCCTATGCTCTGGTTGCTAGATTAGAGGCTATTCGCATTTTACTAGCCTTTGCATCTCACATGAACTTTAAGTTGTTTCAAATGGATGTTAAAAGTGCATTTTTGATTGAGTATATAAATGAAGAGGTGTATGTTGAACAACCACCTGGATTTGAGGAGAAAGATCAATCTAAATCTATATACAAATTAACCAAAGCATTATATGGATTAAAACAAGCTCCAAGGGCTTGGTATGAAAGATTAAGCAAATTTTTGATTGATCATGAATTCCAAAAAGGAAAGGTAGACACCACTTTGTTTATCAAGTATAAAGAAAAATATATCTTGATCATTCAAATTTATGTAGATGATATTATTTTTGGTGCTACTAATGACATCCTTTGTCAAGAATGTTCTGAGCTTATGCCGAAGGAATTTGAAATGAGTATGATGGGAGAGCTAAACTTCTTCCTTGGACTACAAATTAAGCAACTAAGTGAAGGGATCTTCATAAACCAGTCCAAGTATATCAAAGAAATGTTAAAGAAGTTTGGCATGGAAAATAGCAAAGGGGCAAACACGCTTATGAGCTCAACCATTAAAATTGACAAAGACGAGAAAGGAAAATTAGTTGATTTAAAGTTATATAGAAGCATGATAGGCTCTTTATTATATTTAACTGCTTCTAGACCCGATATACTGTTTAGTGTTTGTATGTGCCTAGATTTCAATCATGTCCAAAAGAATCACACTTGGTAGCTGTAAAAAGAATTTTCAGATATTTAGTAGATACTACCAATATAGGACTTTGGTATCCAAAGGGTTCTAATTTTGATCTAATCGGCTACTCGGATGCAAATTTTGCCGGTTACAAGGTAGATAGAAAAAGCACTAGTGGAACATGTCAGTTTCTTGGGAACATGTTAGTTTCATGGTTTTCAAGAAAACAAACTAGTGTTGCTCTATCCACCGCGAAAGCCGAATATGTTGCTGTCAGAAGCTGTTGTACCCAATTGCTTTGGATGAAATAACAACTTAGGGACTATGACATGAATTTCAAAGATATACCTATTAGATGTGATAATACTAGTGCAATATGTTTAACTAAAAATCCAGTATTGCATTCTAAGACCAAGCATATAGACCTAAGACATCATTTTATCAGAGAACATGTAGAAAATCATGACATATGTTTGGAATATGTAAAAACAGAAGATCAAATTGTAAATATTTTTACCAAACCTCTAGCAAAAGAACCATTTTATAAAATTAGAAATGATATGGGGATGATTGAATTAACTTAGTAAAGCACAAGCTGAGGGGGAGCATAGGTTCAGGGGGAGCGGCCCCCGCCATTCTTAAAGGATTAACCCGCTCTATCTTTATTTTTGATCAATTGACGAAAAGAGGGAGAATAAATTAGGATTTGAGTTGGGTAGATTATACATAAGTTTGCACATGAAAAAGTTTGAGAAATATGTAAATGATGAGAATGAAATATGTATGTTAAACTTCAAAATGCAAAAGACCAGTGATTATTCTAAAGATACCAAAACAAGAAAAAATAGTATGTTTTAAAGACATTGAAAGGTATACACTCAAATCGGTTTTGTCAATCATCGAAAAGGGGGAGATTGTTGGAAACATGTGGAAAATAAGTTAAGTCTATGTTTTGATGATTAACAAATCAATTTGAGTAAGTTTTGGTTACTAACATGTTTGTGAAGATGATTAAAGGATATAAAAATGAAGAAAATGAAGCATGACAGAACAAGTCGATTTCCAAGTCGACTCAGGCATTGACTTAGGCCAAGTCGATGCCCAAGTCGACTCCAGCAACGACTTCAGAACGTCATTTTCGTCTAGCATTGAAATCGGGGAGCCAAGCTGCCGAAGTCGCAAACAAAGTCGACTCCGCATGCGACTTGGGTGAAGTCGCAGACCAAGTCGACTCCAGCATTGACTTCAACCATGATTTTCTGTCCAGAGTTGAAATCGAGAACGAGAGCTGCCGAAGTCGTATCCCAAGTCGACTCCGCATGCGACTTGGGTGAAGTCGCAGACCAAGTCGACTTCAGCTTCGACTTCAATGCGGAACTTGCAAAACAAGTCGACTCAATGCTAGACTCGAGTGAAGATGAAGGCCAAGTCGACTCAAACACTCGACTTGGATCAAATGAAGACCAAAGAAAGCAAGGTTGCATGAATCCATCATGTTGGATTATGAACACATACTCGGACATCTTCCATGCACTCCAAGACTTAACACTCAAGACATGGAATCAAATGTTTTTCTTTTAAGATAGAAGAATCATAAAGAGTCTTAAGTAATATAAAATGGTGAAAGAACAATCAAACATGAAGAAATTCAAGCAAGCAAGTCATTCCAAAGAATTTCAAGTTCAACTAGCAAGCTGAGGAAGTGAAGTCACACTCGAAGTCGACTTCACCTGCGACTTGGGTCAATTTGAGGACCAAGTCGACCTAGACTGGAACTTGAAGAAGTTACGGACAGCCGAAGTCGCACCCAAAGTCGACTCCACCTACAACTTGGGTCGCAACGGTCGGAAATTTTTTAACGTTGGCGCATTAAATGCGCGCCACCTACTTCCAAATGTTCGGATTCCCTCAACATTTATAAAAGGCATTCAATATGAACATGGAGGGTAGCTGAGCATTCATTGATTGAGCACAACTCCCATCTCTAAGAGAATTAAGTGATCAAGCCATCATATAGAAGAAGAACTCCGCTTTCAAACTGCCAAGAGCTGCTTGCTGAATCATTAATATTGTTGTACAAGTTCTTCTCTGCGCCAAATCTGCCTCTACACATCAGTAATTTGTAGAAACTTTCTTTTACTTTTTCTTATTATAATGAACTTGATTTAGTTTGGGTAACTAAGATCAAGTGTAAGCAAAGTAGTGTGTGATTGGAGTGGAACTCGTCACCTACTTGTGCCGTAAATTGTTGATGCCCCCTAGAGTTGGAATCTAGAAGAGAGCAGTGGCTCTAGTTGTATTTGTGAAATACATAGTAGAACCCAAGTCATAAGAGGTGTGAGCTTGGAAGAGTGGAGTAGGGAAGGTTGCCCGAACCACTATAAAATCCTGCTTGTTGATTTTTATTTCTGCTCTCAGCACTATATTGCTTTCATTTGTTTTTTCATAAAGGGGACTAGATTAATCCAGGGTAAAATTTTTGTTTAAGTTGAAAATTTTTAATTACCCAATTCACCCCTCCCCTCTTGGGTAATTGTCATTAACTCGGGACCAACAATGAGTAAGCAAGTTCTCCATGATAATGTTTTCAAAGGATTTCATGTTTTATGTCGATGGTTTTTAAGAATTTGCTTATAAGCAAGCAAGTTCTTTATGATGCTGTTTCAAAAGTCTTTTATAAGAAAAATGGAATTTTACCCTTTTTCACAAAGTATTGTTTGTAAATAAGTTTTGAGTTATTTCTACAATAATTTGTGGTAAACAATTATGTTTATGAAAGAAAAAGGAAAAAGGGGAATTGATTTATGAAAAAGATTTGTTTTGCTAGGTCATGATAATTAAATAATAAATGATGATTTGGACATAGTCCATATGTTTTGAAATGATATTCGAAAAGTTTTGATTTCCTTTAGATAAGAAAATCTATGTTCAAAATATCTTGAAAAATATTTATACGAATGTTATTTAAGGGGATTTAAGGATGACCAACCTCCTATGTTGATTTCATAAAATGGTTTAATTTCGGGTTTCTAAATGGTATGCAAAAGATTATGCAAGCCCCTTATGTAAAAATGGTATAATAGATAGGTGGACAATAATTTAATTATTAGGGTGGTTGAGAAGGGGTAGCATAATTGCATAAATTTTGTGAGCAAAAGGCCCCGAAATGGAAACCAAGAAAATGTTAGAAAATATATAGTTTAATTTTGAAAATTCAAAGGTTTTGAAAGTCTTTTATAAGGATTTTAAGATGTATTATTTTTCAAATATTTCAATTGTTTATCAAAATGTTTTACTCAAAATATTTCCGAAAGAATTTAAGGAAGGTCATCCTAAAATTAGATTTCAAATGACAACTTGTGCGCTCACTTTACAAGTTGACACGGACTGCGGTCTGTGATGCATTTTTGAAAATTATTTTTTAAAGACATAGACTTCGGTATGTGATGTTTTTAAGTTATGGATTCAGACTGAGGTCTGTGATCCCGGTTTTAAAGGATACGGGCTGCAGTCTGTAATACTTTAAACCAAACAGACTGTTGTCCGTCATGATGATGTATGGTGCACCAGTACAAGGAATAGGCCGGTTGTAGAGCATGGTTAGGATGATTGGGGCCCACTCTACATAAGGCTAAGTCTCTAAGGGATGGCAGGAGTGCCAACGGTGCCCCAGGATAAAGGAACAGTCGTCTGCCTAGCGTGCTGTTAAGGATTCTCTTCCAAAAAGGTAGCATGATCACTTGTTAAGTGTCACTACTGAATTTAGAGAAATGCATTTGTTTATGTTTTGCTTTTGAAAAGCCCAAAGATTGAGACATGAAAGCATTTTTAAAAAAAGTTATCCTAAAAAGATTTTTATAAAATGATTACCCTAAAAATAGGGTGTTTTACACAAAAGTGTAAATAACAGGAATGAAAGAAAATATTTTTATGCAAATGCATTTATGGAAATGGTTTATGTATCTTATATGCCTTGTTTGTTATAAACAAGCCCCAAGACGGGGATTATGAAAAAAAATTATGTCAAACTTATTTTTTGACATAAGAATGTCCATTATTAAAAATCCTAAATGAAAAGTGTTTATGGACATGAGAATGTCCAATGCCAAAGTGTTTTAATGAAAGGTGTTTTAGGATATATGAATGTCCATTGCCAAAGGAAGCTATGTGAAAAATATTTTGAGATATTAAATGTCTCTTGGCTAAAGGATTTTATGATGAAAAATATTTTTGGACATAAAAATATCTTTTGCCGAGAAAGGCTTATGTGAATGATGTTTTTGGACATGAGAATGTCCTCCTTTGCCAAAGGAATTATGAGAAAAATGTTTTGGACGTGAGACGTCCACTGGCAAAAGATGGTTTTATGTAAAGGTGTTGGAACATTGGAAATGTTCACTCAAGACAAAAAGGAATTAATTATAAAGGGTAAAACATGTATATTTTTCTTTAACAAGCTCGGACGTGGATTGTAAGTGATTTTAAGAATGAATATTTTATAAAAATGTTCAAGGACATAGAATTGTCCTCATGAACAAAGGATTTCATTATAATATTTTGGGACATATAAATGTCCTCAGGAAAAAGGTGGTCAAGATGTTTATGAAAAAGGTTTTCAAGAAAGTCTTGCCCTAAAAGATAAAATGCTTTCTTACTGAGTTATCACTTACGTCAAACCTTAGACAGGTACTGGGAGACTCAAGCGGTCGAAGACCTAAGAAATGGAGAAAAGGTACGAGATAGTACCATGTGGTCTAAAAGGATTAGCCATGGTGAGTGAAATGATATGAATGAAAGTAATCAGGTATGTTGACGTATATGAATTTATTTAAAGTTCTAAGTTCTAGGAGAACTAATGAATGAATGAATGAATGAATGGATGGATGAATGAATGTATGTCTAGAATGGCAATGTCATGATTAGGTCAAGAGGGTCTATGATGTATAACAACATGTTGAAATGGTTTAAAGGATATGTATAAGTGTACCATTGCTTATATTAAAAATGAAATGATGATGAATCAAGAAGTGAAAAAAAAATTTTGACGAGATCTAATTAAGAATTCGCCGTGTGATCAGGGCAACAATACTAATTCACATTTACCAATCAATAAGGTCTTGAGGTAAGGAAGTGATGTCTCGGTTTAGGGCGCCACAAGGAATGAGGTAATAAATGATTATAAAGCATGCATGGGAAGCAATCTCAGACATGAAATGATATAGATAAAATATCTTTTTTCCCTGTATAGGAAAAGGAAAGGAAAAGGTGGAGGACACTGACTGAGGAGGTAAGCAAGCAACCGTTTTGAAAATGATTGTTTACTGTTTTATGAAATATATTTAAGGATGACCATTCTTATACTGCTTTACATGAAATGATTGCCAACTTGCTTATTAAATGCCTTTTATGAAAATTTTATGGACATGTCATGTCGGCATATGTGTATGTTCATAGTGCACAATGAAGAGGCTTTGGTGGAGGTAGAAAGCGGATTGAGGATCCCCCTTCACTATTGCCAAGTCGTAAGGGCTGTGTGCCGGCGGCATCCTCCCAAGAGGTGGGGGCACAAGGAAAGTCATGAATGAATGAATGCATTGCATTCTCATAAAATGCATGAAAAGATTTCTATCCTATTGGTAATTGATCACTTGGTAAGTGTCTCCTACCAAATGGGGAGAAATGCATTTGAATGAAAGGAAAATGTTTACTTGCCAAAGAAAAAAGCTTGCTTACTGAGTATTATTACTCATATGTGTTTTCAAAATGACAAACAGGCTGTGGAGCTGACTCATAAAGGATGCCACGTAGAAATGACCTGCAAATTTAATTGCAGTTCTATGTATGTGTCCAAAGGGACAAATGTATGATAATCATGTTGAAGACATTTTTTATGGATATTACAAACATGATTGTACTTATGTGAATTATTTCAATAAAAAGAAGATATGAATGGTTTTATGATGATATGGATGAGTCTATTTTGAATAAAGTGTATGCTTAAGTGACGAATGAAAAAGAAAAAAAATTGGACGAGATCCAATTAAGAACCCGCTGCGTGATTATGGCAACAATCCTGGCTCACATTTACCAATCAAAGTCGGTCTCGGAGTAAGGCTTCTAGGCATCCCAGTTCGGGGCGCCACAACCCCAGCCTGAGCGTCACAACATTAGCCTTACTCCGGGATCGTTATTGATTGGTAAGCGTGATCAGGATTGTTGCCCTGTCACACGACGGGATTTATTGGATATTTATCCACTTAATCTTGACTCCTTAGGAGTTTATATCATTTAACACATTTCAATTCCATCAAATGCCCTTTTAGGTCATTGTAACATCTGAATATATACATGTTATATCATAAAATTCATATTCAATCATAATATGATAAATCATACCTTAACATTTGTCCATAAAATTTTTTGCCATCCATAGTCACATAACATAACATTATTCTCATACAACATCAAGACAAACACTTAGGGTCATCATACAACCATTCATTCATAAATTCATATACATGTATTCATAACAATTCATTATTCTTTGAAGTTCCACCCGTGCTCCTTGCTTGGTGCTTCCTTTCACCTGTCTTTAGGGTTTGTAAAACAAATCGTGAGTCGAAACTCAATAAGCAAGCTATAAGGTTTTCAGGCAATTCGTTTTCATTTAAAACATCTTGGAAAGCATTATTATACCTACTCGAGGGTATAAAAACATGATTCCTCATACCTGTCAAGGGTATATCATAAACAATGCAATGCATTATTTTTAAACATGACATCATAGGATAGTGGCTAGCTACGTAACCATCCATCTCCAACGTCTCTCCCAATCTAGGGATGCGCCGCCGGCCCGAGACCTACCTTAGCGACTTGGCCGCACCAAAGGGGGACAATCGGTCCACTTACACCTTTAAGGTGGACCTCATGCTTTGTGCACATGAACCTTTCATAAACATCATTTTTGACATGCTAACATGATTTTGCATCCATAAATTCATGTTTCATCAATTGTCATAAGTAATTGAGAAAACATTGAACAATTCATTTAACATATTGAAAATATCATTTCAATATACAATGAGATAAAGGAATGACCATCCTTAAACATCTTAAAAATAATTTAAAACATTCATTTGCTAAACCATACGAATAGTTAGAACATCAGTAGCAAATTTTTTATCATATTTTGATAAAACAAGAAGCATTTAGAAAATCACTTGCTTACCTCTTTCGTCTTAGCATTCCGAGTCAACTTTCTCTTTTCCTTTGCCTATACATAAGAATGACATTGCATTCATAAAACTTTCATTTTCTTGCATACATTCAATTTTCCAACCTATAATTCATTTCACACACAACCGACTTAAATTTCAAGCCGGGTGCACATACATAACACTCACTTGTGCATCATACCATCCATTCCATATTGCGTTTTCAACCCATATATAGGGTAAACACATAATAACCATTCATTAATCATCATGTGGGGGTTCATACCTCCAATTTATCATTTTTCATCTATTTTTCATTTTTCCTATGTAGATGTTCATTTTAAGCACATAGTTGATGTCTTAGGCTTCATAAATTAATCTCAAAATTTGAGATTATACTTAATCATCAAAACAGAAAAATAATCATGCATTTAATCATATATTCATGCATTTTTGCATTTTCGCAATTCATATAAGTCATTTATCATTCATCCATACATGTCCTTCCACATTCATTCAACTTACAACACATATCTTATGTGTTTCTTAAAAACTTTCAACACAGAAACTTATATCTTATTTTAGCATGATTAAACCCCTTAATTAACATATAATTTATGGTTTAATTAAAGAATTTTAATCCATTTATCATTGGGTTCGAAAACAACGATGTTAGGACCCGTTTTTCATCCTTTCAACGCCTCTTTTGATACTTAAATCAAAAAAAAAATTTAATCTATAAATTCCAGTAAATAATTATGTTTTTCTTAACCCAAATTTAAGGTGTTATCATATGTTTAAAATCCATACATTGGTTGCTTCCAAAACAGCAACTTCTACACATGTTTTGGATACCTTTTGCACCCTTCTTTGGACACCTCTTTGTATACCCTTAAAAAATCAGATTTAAGGCGTACCTTCCCAACTTATTTTGGCTGTCCAAAGTACCCTAATTCTAGGGTATTTTACCCTCAAAATCATCCATGTTTTAATTATTTACAAAATAGCAGCATGATATACATGTAGGGTACCCGTTTTAGCCCCATTTGGACGTTCCCATGCTTGTGCCCCAAAAATCAGATTTAGGTCTATCTCTTCCACCCCATGTAGGATGTCCGAAGGGTCATTAATTTAGGTTAATTTACCCTACAATTCACACATAAATCATTTAAGCTACTCCTTGCATCATATTTAACATAAAAATAGAAAAATCGGGTAATACATGAAACCCTAAGTTCCATTTTTGCTAAAATCTTTAGCATATAACCGAATCAACACGTATAATCCATAAGGACATGAATCATGTCCTAATCATCATGCTTAAATCAAACAGTAACTTAGCTTAGGGTTTTACGAAAATTCAAGATAGATTTCATCTAAAAAATCAACCTTAGTTTCCATTTCTCCCTCTTGAACCCTTGATTTCATACATATCATTCAATCCTTATTCAATACCGTAATCAAGGGCATCATTAATCATCCTTTGAGGGTTCTTTATGAATTATATTCATGACTCATAAATAGAGGTAAGAACTTAGATTTAAATGATTCAAAACTCAACCCATACGTACTTGAATCTAAGCAACCTTGGATCAAATCTTTTCCCACTTGGATTCCTTTCCTTTCTTCCTTCTTTTCTTCTCTTTATCCCTTTCATTCTTGCTGTTTTGTCTTGCTTGGGGAACTTCTCTAGCTGCTGCCTTGATCTTGAGAAAATTTTCTCTCTCTAACTTAGCATATGGAACGTCCAAGCATGCCCTCCCTTATGTATATATATTTGATATTTTTTCCAGCTTTTTAGGCCCACTTTTCCACATAGCATGAGGATAAATCAATGCACCCTTATCCCTTAATGTGTTGGCTAATTCATATCCAAGTAAAATGTGCAATTACCATATATCAAAAATAATCAAAATCCATTGCATTGATGGGCCACGAAGCTGTTCACCTTGGAAACGTCCCATGTACCAGCCATTTTTGGCATTTTGTGCCTCAATTTCCACTTGGTTTAGTTGCTCATTACTTATCTTAGGTGCCTAGGTAATTAGATACATATTTGGCAATTTGAAAAAAAGCAAAAATCAAGCATTATCTTGCTTTGGGCGTCACCACCTTGTGCCACCACTCCAAGCCTCATTGAGGCTACCCCTTAGCCTCTTAAACCATACATTAAAGCTCTTGATTATTCATGGATTTTGCTAGTTTAGGAAATTCACAAAATCCACTTGAAATTACCTCCTTTTGATACCTCATTTGTGTCATTAAGCATGCATTTAATCCCTTGAGCTTTTACATAAATGCAATGCTACTTTATGGTGCATAAAGTCAAAGCTATGCACCTTTTTCCGATTAAGCATATTCTCATGATAATTAGCTTAATCCAACGATTCCATAACGTTAATCATATAATTTTATCCGACCATTTCAAATTTTGTCTCAATACGACTTTTCTATCTCAAGTTATAATTATTTGAAATTAACTTTTGGATTTGGGATGAACATAAATAATTATCATCCTAATCCCATAAAATTTTTCTTAATCCAAACCATCTATAAGATTGGGCACAAAATCATGTACTTATCTTTCAAATTTCATCTCAATTCACCTTATAGGTGTCGAATTATGAATTTTCTAGTATTTTCCAACTTAATTCCATAATTATCATTCTAATTCCCATTAATCAAATCATGATAATTAAAATAATTATTTACAACACATTAGCATTTTCTAATCCTCATTAAGCCCCTTTAGTCATATTGACTCACATTGGACTATGGCGATTAATCTTAATCGCCATTCTTATTCATAACACTAATTGCAAAATTACATTAAATCATAAAAATCATCCATAAATCAACCAATTCATACATGAGTCATACTTACATATCCGCTACACTTATATGAGCCCTACTTAGGTCTGGGTTTTTCAATCCTTCCCCCCTTATAATAGGTTTCGTCTCGAAACCGTCTACTTTTGAAATAATTAGGGATATTTTCTTTCTACTTCTTCCTTCAGTTCCCAAGTAGCCTCGCTTTTGGAATACTGATTCCATTGAACCTTACTCAATTTCTCTATTCTGAAGCTTCTGTACTTTATGATCCAAGATCTTAACTGGTCTTTCCTCATAATTCAAATGATTTTGAATTGTTAGGTTTTCTGCTATTAGCACATGGGTCGGGTCTAGAACGTACTTTCTTAACATAGAAACGTGGAAGACATTATGCACTAGGGTTAGCGTTGGAGGTAACGCTATTTTATAGGCTAACTTCCCAATTCATTCTAATAATTCAAATGACCCAATATACCTAGGATTTAACTTGCCTCTTTTCCCAAACCTTATAGCTCCTTTGAATGGTATGACTCTTATAAAAACATGTTCGCCAACTTGGATATTTAAATCCCGTCTCTTGAAGTCTATGTAACTCTTTTTGTCAACTCTAGGCTGTGAGTATACACTGGAGAATAGCCTGTACCTTATCTGTCATTCGTTGAGACAAGTTTGGGGCTAGCTTTTTCTCTCCAACTTCATCCCAGTTTAATGGTGTTCGACACCGTCGTCCATATAATGCTTCAAATGGAGCCATTTGAATACTAGCCTGATAGCTGTTGTTCTATGCAAACTTAGCTATCGATACGTATTCATCCTACGATCCTCCAAATTTCAATGTACACATACGGAGCATATCCTTGATAATCTGGTTTACCTGCTCTGTCTGTCCATCTGTCTGGGGATGAAATGTTGTATTGAACTTAAGTTGGGTGCCTAGGGTTTCATGTAAACTTTTCTAAAATTGAGACGTAAACGTTGTATCCCGATCAGATACTATTGACTTAGGCACTCCGTGGAGTCGTACTATATCCTTGTAGTATACCTTGGCTAACCTTTCTACTGTATAGGTTCTCTTTATTGGTATAAAATGTGCAACTTTGGATAATCGATCCACTATTACCCATTTAGAGTCATTTCCTGCTTGAGTTTTAGGCAATCCTTCTATGAAATCCATAGTTATGTCATCCCTTTTCCATTCAGGAACTTCCAAAAACTGTAGTTTTCCAGGCATCCGTTGGTAATCTGCCTTCACCCTTTGACATGATAAGCATTTAGACAAGTATTCAGCGATCTCTCTTTTCACGTTATTCCACCAATATCCTTTGTTGAGATCTTGATACATCTTAGTACTTCCTGGATGCAAAGAAAATAGCAAAAAATTGGTTTCTTTGAGAATCTATTAATTCAATTCTCCTGAATTAGGTATGCATATGCGACCCTTGTACCGATATATACCTTGTTCGTCAATAACAAATTCATTCAACCCCTTTTTCTTTATCTTTTCCACGTATGCATGTAGGTCTGTATCCTCTTGCTGCGCAGTCTTGATCTGTTCAAACAAGGAAGATTGTATGTTCATTTGTGATAATCTTGCTTGAACTCCAGGGGGACATACCATCAGTTCCAATTGCCTTATTTCTCAAAGCAATCCTTCCTCCTTAGTGATAAGGTGCAATATGCTGGCATTTCTATTTAATGCATCAGCTACCACATTTCCCTTACCTGGATAGTATAAAATCTCCAAATTGTAATCCTTTAACAAGTCGAGCCACCTCTGTTGTCTCATGTTGTGGCACCCCAAACCGAGACGTCACTTCCTTACCTCAAGACCTTATTGATTGGTAAATGTGAATTAGGATTGTTGCCCTAATCACGCGGCGGGTTCTAAATCTGAACTTGTCTAATTTTTTTTTTTCGTTTATCATCATTCACATCTTTACATTCTATATCATTCATCATACAAGCATCGATACACTTGTTATAAAATTACATATCTCATTTATAACATCTCATCATGCTTTTCTACAGTAAAAGTCTCCTTGACTAAATCATCACATTTTACATCCATACATTCATACATTCAATCGTTAAATCATATAGATCTTAAAATTCTAATTAAGTTCACATACACATTAACATACCTTAGCATATCCATGCTTTCCCATTCCTTATTGTCTACCTGGCTATCATCTCGTGTCTTACTTCATTGTTTAAATTCGCATCTCCTTGAGTTTCCCGGGTACCTGTCTAAGGTTTGGGAAAACAAAACATGAGTGACAACTCAGTAAGCAAGCATTATGTCTATAGGGCAAGACTTCCTTTAAAACCTTTTTCTTAAACATCTTGAACACTTTTTTACTTGAGGACATGCATATGTCCGAAAACATTATCATGAAATCTTTATTCATAAGGACAGTTCCATGTCCTTAAACATTATCTTAAAACATTATTCTTAAAATCATTTACAAGCCACGTGTGAGCTTGTTAGGGCAAAACTTATACGTTTTACCCTCTTTAATTAATTTCCTTTAGTCTAATATGAACATTTCTAATGTTCAAAGACATTTACATAAAATCATCTTTCATTAGTGGACGTTTTACGTCCAAAACAATTTTTCCTCATAACTCCTTTTAAAAAAAAAACATTATCATGTCTTAAAAACATTATACACATAAGCCTTTCTCGACAAAGGACATTTCTATGTCCAAAAATATTTTTCATATTAAATTCCTTTAGCCAAGAGACATTTGATGTCTCAAAACATTTTTGACCTATCTTTCTTTGGCTATGGACATTCGTATGTCCTAAACACTTTTCCATTTAAGCCTTTTTGAAATGGACATTCTCATGTCCAGAACCAAGTTTGACATAAATCTTTTTCATAATCCTCATCTTGGGGCTTGTTTATAGCAAACAAGGCAATTAAAATACATAAACCATTTTCATAAATGCATTTGCATAAAAATGTTTCCTTTCATCCTTATTATTTACACTTTTATGTAAAACACTTCATTTTTAGGGTAATCATGTCATAAAAATCCCTTTAGGATAACTTTTATAAAAATATGGTTTCATGTCCCAATCTTTGGGCTTTTCAAAAGAAAAACATAAGAAAATGCATTTCTCTCCATCCAGTAGTGACACTTAGCAAGTGATCACTCTACCTTTTGGAAGAGAATCCTTAACAGCACACTAACCAGGCGGCTGTTTTCTTTATCCTGCTCCCATCTCAGGGAGGGCGCCGCTGGCCTCCTGCCATCCCTTAGCGACTTGGCCATATGTAGAGTGGGCCCTGTCCATCCCGACTGTGCTCTACAACCGGCCTATTTCTTGTACTGGTGCACCATACATTATCCTGATGGACCGCAGTCCGTTTGGTTTAAAGAACCACAGATCGCAGCCCGTGTTCTTTTAAACAAGATCACAGACCGCAGTCTGCATCCATACTCGAAAAACATTATAGACCGGAGTCTATATATTTTTAAAAATTATTTTTGAAAACACATCACAGACCGCAGTCCGTGTTAACTTGTAAAGTGAGCTCACCCATTTAAACAAGTTGTCATTTGAAATCCAATTTTAGGATGACCTTCCTTAAATTCTTTTAGAATCGTTTTGAGTAAAACATTTTGATAAACATTTGAAATGTTTGAGAAACAATACATCTTAAAAACCCTTGTAATAAAAAAATTGAAAAATTTTGGATTTCCAAAAATAAACCATATATTTCTCTAATATTTTCTTGGTTTCCATTTTAGAGCCTTTTGCTTACAAAAGTTATGCAATTATACCATCCCCTTCTCCACAACCTAAAAATTATATTATTGTCCACATATCTATTATACTATTGTTTACATAAAGGGGAATTGCATAGTCTTTTGCATGTCATTTAGCAACCTGAAATTAAATCATTTTATGAAATCACTTATTAGGTTGGTCATCCTTAAATCTCGTTCAACAATATTTGCATAAACATTTTTGAAAACATTTTCATCATAGATTTCCTTATCTAAAGGAAATCAAAACTTTTCGAATATCATTTCAAAACATATGGACTATGTCTAAAATATCATTTATAATTAAATATCTTGACATAAAAAATTAATCTTTCTCTTTTATAATCTTAATCATTTATTGTAAAACATCATAAGAGAAATTCAAAATTTATTTACATTTATTGTTTTGTGAAAAAGGGCAAAATTCTCTTTTTCTTATAAAATACTTTTTAAACAACATCATAAAAACTTGCTTACTTAAAAGCAAATTCCTTAAAAACATCAACATAAAACATAAAATCCTTTAAAATTATATTCATGGAGAACTTGCTTACTCATAAGCAATTTCTCAAATCCATTAACATAAAGCATTCCTAACATTGGCAACACTCGAGATAAATTATTTATCTTAAACAGTGTTGCTTACTTTCCATGAATCAAACTTTAAAGCTTTTCATTAAAGCCATCATTTTTCAAAACTTGTGCTTGTCCACTTGTAATACATTCCTAAAAACATCGGCATATCATCATTTCATCACATAAGGAAATATCAGTAATTTGAAAAGTTCGCTTCCTTACCTATTCACCCTTAGCTTCAAAAGTTAGATCTCTCTTTGCCTTTGCCTATACACACAATTAACATTGTATTCATAACACTTTCACTGGCTTGCATAATCCTAATTTTCCAACCCATAATTCATTTCATGCATTAACTGCTTGAATTTCAAGTGGGTTTTCATATGCATAGCATATAATCATGCCTTTCGTCATTTGATGCATATCATTCCATACCCCCATGTGTAGGGTATTCCTTCATACACCTAACAAAGATTCATACATCATTACATGAGGTCTCATACCTCTCATTTATTATTTTTCATTCATTTTTCATGTTTCATAAGTCGACATTCGTTTTAAACATACATTCGACGTGTTAAACCTCATATATAAATCTTAAAATTTAAGATTAACATTACTCAACCATTCAGCAACTTAGTCATCTCTTTTTACCATAATTCCATGCATTTTTACATTTTAACACTTCACATAATTCATTTATCATTTTCAACATCAAAACATGGAAATCGGGTCTTATACGTAACTCTAAGTTCCATCCTTTCTAAAAATCAACTTTAATAGATTAAATCCTCATAATCACTTATGATACTTGTTTATATCCTATTATAATTTAAATTACATCCCAAAAATCTGGAATTTAATATTTATCTTGATTTATTCCTTAAGCTGTCCATAATGCTGAATTCAGGCACACTAAACTCTCAAAATTTTGAATTAATATCAAATCAAGTATTTTTAATCTGAAATTTCTACCATAACTTAATAACTACATGAATTAACCAAAATAAATATTTCCAGTATTTTTACTCTGATGGATATCAGCATCCCTTTTTAGACAGCTGAATCACGTAAATTATTAGGTATATTTATACCCTTTAAAAATTAATTTTTTATTTTGGTGCGGCTGATCCTGACACCCGTTCAACCTTGTTTAGGTTGATTTTTCTCGGATTTGTAATTTCCAACATGCTTATTATTTTTCTCTGACAATTATTCCCTTACTTAATAATCCTATGATGAGTAGTCCCACCAATTTTTATGATAAAATTATTTCATTTACTATTTCTTCCATATTTTTCTTTCCTAGTTCAGATTTACTACACATAAGTGTAGGTTAGATGATACGGGTTGATTACTCCCCAAATTAAACTTTAAAAATCAACTTGTATAATTCATATAATCATTAATCATCATATAATCATAATTAAACATCAAAACAGAAACATCACATAGGATTTATGAAATTTCAGTTATGATTTTCAACCCACAATCAAAGGGTATACTTACTTGGAATTGAATCAACTTGAACTCCATTTTTCCTATCTTGGTTGCTCTTCATTCTTCCCATTTTTCCTTCTCATTTTCTCCTCTTTTCCTCCTCCTCATTCTTCTGGAATGGGGATGTGAAGAGCTTCCTTGCTTGGGAATTTTTCCAATTTTTATTTTCTCTCTTTCTCTCTCCTATCCATATGGACAGTCACCCTTGGTGTAGCTGGATTTTCCAGCTTTGTGGGACCAACTTTCCACATCACTTAGTAGCTAATTAAAGCATGCTTATCACCCTTTTCTTACATGGAAAAATATGGGCCATTTAAATTAGCAAATTATTTTGAATAAATCCATTAAAATCCACATCATTAATGGACAAAATCTATCCACAAGATGCAACGCCCATTTCAGCTGCTGTTTGCCATTTTTTTCCACGAATTTTTACTTTATATTTTGGATAATTAACTACCCTAGGTAGTAGCATAATTAGGGAACCATTTATCTTATTAAAAAAAATCATAAAAAAATAAGATAATGCAGCATGATTGTCCACATCTCCTGCTGTCCATTTTGTGTCCATGCAATCACGTCCACATCAGCTGCCCCTTTTTGCAATTTTTCTACAAAATTGCAGCTTTAATTTAATGTATAATTAATCAACTTACCTAGGAGCTAATTTAGGGGTCAAATTAGCTATTAAAAAAATAATTAAAAATCCACAAAGCTGTTTGAACGTGCACCACTTGACAGCTACATGTTGTTGTCCACTTTGGTGGGGTTCACTTATCATTGACTTTGTGGCATTTTTTTTCCACAAAATTCATCCAAAATCAATCCCATTAACTGACCTTGTCATGTAGCTCACTTAATTACATATTTTGTAATTTTTAAAAATAAAAAATTTCATGTAAACAACCCATTTGGACGTCCATTTCATGCCACTTATATCAAGCTCTTTTGAGCTAATTCATTGGCCACTAAATCATGTCATCAATCACTTGATTTTATCATGGATTTATTACCTTAAATAATTCATAAAATCCATGTGCCATTATCTCCTTTGGCTACCTCTTTTTGCCACTAAAAATATAATTGATCACCTCTCTTTAACATAAACACAAGCTTACATTTTTTATGCACAAAAATTAATAATTATATACCCATTTTCATGAAAACTCTATCCCATCATCATTTTCTTAATCTAAGCCTCTCATTGCATAGATCTCATAATTTTAACCGTTCGTTTCAAATTTTGTCTCAATCCGACTTTTATATCTCAAGTTATGATCATTTGAATCCATCTTTGGATTTTGATGGTGATGATTGATTTTCACCCTAATTTCATCATTATTTTCATAATCTAACCTTTTCACATTATAATTAAGCACAAAATTATATGCTTACCTTTCAATTTTCATCTTAATCCGCCTTCCCGGCGTCAAGTTACGCATTTTCTTGCATTTGTCACCTTAAACCCATAATTATCAACTTAATCTCCATAAATTAAGTCATAATATATGAGGTAATTATCTTCAATATATAAACATTCCCTAATCCTCATTTAGCCTCTTTAATCACACTGACCCATATCGGCTTATATTCATCATTCTTAATCACTTGCCTTAATTGCAATAAATCGTCAATATTGCAATTGGAAATCATTCATAGTTCCACTAAATTATACTTGATTCATATTTATATGCCAATTGCATATAAATAAACCTTACTTGGGTCCCAGTTTCACACATGTTCAACTCCTTTTTAGTGAAAACATACTTAAGGCTCTTGTGATCAGTATAAATCTAAGATCTAGTACCATACAGGTAGTGTCTCCAAATTTTCAAGGCAAACACCACTACAGCTAATTCTAAGTCGTGAGTGGGGTAGCTTACCTCTTTAGGCTTCAATTGCCATGATGCATAAGCTATCACCTTATCTTTCTGTATTAGCACGCATCCCAATCCCTTTCTTGAAGCATCACTGTAAATCACAAATCTTTTATTTCCTTCAGGTTGGGTTATGATAGGCGTTTTTACCAACCATTGCTTCAATTCTTGAAAACTGCGCTCGCATTCTTCAGACCATACATATTTGACTCTTTTACGAGTCAACCTCATTAATGAGGTTGATAATTGCGAAAAACCTTCAATGAACCTTCTGTAGTAGCCTGCTATTCCCAGAAAACTCCTGATTTCTGTAATGGTCATTGGTCTTGGCCACTTTAATAACGCCTCAATCTTCTGAGGGTCGACTTGGATTCCTTTTTCTGAGATTATATGCCCAAGAAATGCCACTATTTTTAACCAGAATTCGTATTTCTTTAGCTTGGCATACAATTTTTCCCTTCTTAACCTTTCCCGTACCCTTCTTAAATGAACTTTATGCTCCTCTTCTGACTTGGAGTAGATCAGGACATCATCAATAATACAACCACAAATTGGTCCAGATAATCCCGAAATACCCTATTCATCATATCCATAAATACAACAGGGCATTAGTAAGACCGAAAGGCATCACTAAAAACTCATAGTGTCCATACCTAGTTCGAAAAGTTGTCTTGTGAACATCAGTAGGACTTATCTATCCTTAGCTGATGGTACCCTCACTGCAAATCTATTTTGGAGAACGTTGTAGCTCCTTTCAATTGATGGAATAAATCGTCAATCCTTGTGTGACGCCCCAAACTGGGGTGCCTAGAAGCCTTACTCTGGGATCTTATTGATTGGGAAACGTGACTCAGGATTTTTGTGAAACCCCTACCGTATACGCGTCATTTCAATATTTGTAATTTTGTAATTATTTTATGAATAAATAAAAATTCATGAATTATATTGATCGATATGTGTATTGGAGATTGAAATAATGCAATTAGGAATTTAATCCCGTGAATAGTGCACGTAAATAGTGAACGTGAATAGTAACCGGGGACTAAGACACGTGATTAAGAGTTAATCACTTGGATTAACCTAATCACAAAAAGACAAAATATTAATTTAATCACTACAAGACAAAATAACATTACTTTTTATTATTTTAATACAAATTTGGATTTTAGTGGAAAAATAGAAAAAAATTCATATTTTGCAATCCAGGCGTCGGAATTCGATGAAATTTTTTATAGATGGTTAAAAATTCATGATGATCATGATGAATGGATTAAGATGTGATGAAAATCATAAATCAAATGTCAAGATGAAGCGTCAAATGAAGAATGAAAAAGTAGCTTAACTTTTAATTAATTCCACTTTTGACTTTTTAAATAAAAAATTAATTAAAAGGCAGCTGCTGCAGGGGCTGGAGCAGGCTAGGGTGGCTGGAGGTTTGACTATGATCAATGGTCCATGATCATCATCATCTTTAATCAACGGCTAGGATTTATTTAGCCTAAATTAAATAATTTCAAAAATTAAAAAAATAGGTTAAAAATAGGGCCGCAATAGGGTTGCTGGAGCATTCCTAGGGTGGGCAGCACATGGCTCAAAGCATTTTTCAAAATTAAAAAGAAATACCAATTTATAATTAAATACCTCAAAACTAGGGGGTAAATTCCAAATTCTTGAAAAATTCAACCATATAAATAGGGCAGCAGGGGGAGAACGTCCAAGGCATCCAAAACCACTCCATTTGAGCATTTGGCACCCCCACCACGTTTTAGCCTTGAAGAATAGAAGGTTGGAGAGAGAAAGTGTGAGAGAAAGAGGCGTATCTCCACTTCGGGTAAGTGATTTCTACCCAAATTTCTTTTGGATATTAAGTAGGGTAAAAATATGTTTAGATAATTCCTAATCATGAGAAAATAAGTATAGATATAATGTTTAAATGGAATTATGCCAAAACATCAAAAATTTGGAGCGAAGATAGGGTATTCGGGAAGATAGCATATGATATGTGAAAATAATGCTCCAAAATTGATAAATGATGATTTGGGATGTATGATTATGATAAATATGATGTTGAAATGATGATATATTAATTTCACGATTTTTGGAATTAAGGATTATGCTTAAGTGAATTTATGTTGATTTTTAGTATATGGAGAAAATGATTTTTTTTGCCAAGTAAATGATGATAAATTTAAAATATATGAAATATCCTATGATATACTAGGCATAAGGTATGTCATGGTATTTTTAATTTTTGGAAAAAATATCAATTTTTGGAACACATGAACAGTAACCACGTCTCTTTGAACAGTAACCTCGGATGAACAGTGATTTGCTACAGTGAACAGCGTGATTTTGGAGAAAATTTTAGATTTATTTTTATATTTTATGAGGATATATGGATTGAATTTTTTAAGGATTTATGGATAAAAATCCATATAAGAAAATGATGATCACGCATTTTTAAGGATAACCTCTATAAAAAAATTTATGGTGGAAAATAAGGTCATAAATAAATATAAAATATGCATGATAAAGTATGTATATCCTTTTCACTTGTATAGGAAAAGGAAAGGAAAGGATAAAGGAGTCGGATTAAAGCAAAGCAAAGGTAAGCAAGCAAACTTTTGAAAATGATTTTTATATAGTGCAACTATGGAATATGTCAAATTTGCTTTATTATAAGCAAATTCATATGGAAGTAAGAAGAAATGTTAAAGTACGTGGGAATTGCTTTATCATAAGCAAATCCTTATAAATGAAGAGAAAGATGGAAATGGTTGCATTATAATGGAAAAGGAAAAGTTTTGATTTCCAAAATAGTATTTTGTTTTATCGAATGAATTTAAAATGATTTATTAAAATGTTTTGAAACGGATTTAAGGAAGGCCAACCAATAACCGATTTAAATAAAGATTTCTTTTAAATGACCAAAGGATCATACAAGCGTATCTTCGTATAGAAGAAACTTAAGTGTTATGTGGACAAAGAATATAATATATATATATATAATGAATTATGCATTAGTATATCCTTTGTTCATGAAAAATCTAGAAACGAGAAGAAAAATGTTTCCAAAGTCTTTGGTTTCCAAATATTAAAATGTTTTTTTTTAAATTGTTTTACCGATCAAAAATGATTTATAAACATTTTTTAGCAATGATTAAAATTTATTATTTCTCAAATATTTCAAATTTTTTAAGAATGTGCCATTTAAATGTTTTTAAAATTATTTAAGGTTGGTCATCCTTACAAAATATTTTTATTAACTTGTTAACTTGGGCTATGCCGAGTTATCAAGTTAGAGATAGCAAAGGGAATATAGGTCGAGGTCTGTACTATTTTGAAATGACATGCTAGCATCAAGTTTTAAAAAGGAAAAGTCACAGACTAGGGTCTGTGGAGTTTTATAAAAAGCATGCTAGCATATGAATATGGAGAAAGGAATGTGCACATGAGTTATGTACTAGGTCTACTGTAGAGGATATGCAGACCGGACGCGGTTGCAAGATGGGCCCCCTCTACATAGGCCAAGTCGCTTTAAAAGGCGAAATGCCGGCGGCGCCCTCTCTGAAATGGGAGAAGAGCACGGATAACTGCCTGGCTCGCGAGTTATCAATAGAGATGGTTTCTCTCCTAAGGAGGAAAGGGTGATCACTTGGTAAGTGTCACCTACCAGACGGACAGAAACGTTATGCATGATGCATATGCTTGTTTTAAAAAGGTTTTATGAAAAATGTTTTAAGGACATGAGAATGTCCTTAGAGAAAGAAAGTTTTAAGGAAAACGTTTTATGTTCGTGAAAAAAAGGTTTACTTGTTAAGTTTGCAAGCATATGTTTTACGCAAGGTTTTATGAAAAGGTTTCCACTGATTGATAGTAGATCACTTGATAAGTGTCTACTATTGAACGGGAGAAATGCATTTAAATGGAAAAAAAAATGCTTGCTTACTGAGTTTCGACTCACGTTTTGCTTTTCAAACCATAGACAGGTACAACACAGGCCAAGAAGGAAAGGAAAAAGAAGGTATGAAGAAAATTTTATGATATGTTGATCTGTATATGATATGATTGATTTATGTATGTACGAAATGATCAGGTTAAAATAACCTGTATTGTACAAAAACAAGTATAAATGTTATCAATGATAATTGAGATTTGATGATTAGTATGTGTCTTTATGTGATAAAAGAAAAAGAAAAAGAAATTTGGACGAGATTGAATTAAGTATCCGCCGCGTGATCAGAGCAACAATCCTGATTCACACTTACCAATCGACAAGATCCCGGAGTAAGGACAAATGTGACGTCTCGGTTCGGGGCGCCACAATTGTTGCCCTAATCACGCGGCGGGTTCTTAATTGGATCTTGTCCAAAAAGTCTTTTCTTTCATCACATAAACATATACTCATTATCATTCATAATGGACTTATCCATATCATCATAAATCATCAACTTCTCATATTATTCATAACTTTATAATTTCATACAACCTATGTCTTTTTCGCCATATCCCATTAGGGCATTTATTCATACAAAAATCTACTAACCTTTGTAGATTCCTCTTTTCCTTTAGCAATACATGCCTTTTATCTCTTGGCTTTCCCTACACCTGTCTGAGGTTGGGAAAATAAAACATGAGTCGAAACTCAATAAGCAAGCATTTTTCTTTCATTTAAATGCATTTCTCTCCATTCGATAGAAGACACTTACCAAGTGATCAACTACCAACGGAACAGAAACCTTTTCTTAAAAATCATTTCATAAATATTGGATGTGCAAATACTACCTTTCCATATCTGACATAAACCTTCGTGTGTGGGTACGCTAGCCTGGGAAACATCTCACATAGCATGGTCCATTACGCCGGCTTCTCCGACTTGGCCTTGTCAAGGGGACTTCGCATCCTTTACCTAACCTCGCATCCTTTACCTTGATTAGCCTACCTGGTCTCCTACATGCATGACTTTAGATTTTTCCCGGTCATTATATACCTCTTACATCAGATAACTTGTCATTCTCATGTAGAGAATTATTTGCACCATCCCTTTAAAACATCATTTTAAATCCATGCTTTCCTTTTCAATGCAACGCATTCATTCACACATAACATTCCATTGCCTCCAGCTCTTGGGAGGATGCCGTCGGCACACAACCCTAGCGACTTGACAATGGTGAAGAGGAATCCTCTTATCCTACTTCCTCTACCAAAGCCTCTTCATTATGCATCATACATGCGCACATGTCCATGAAAATCACATGATATCAATATGCCGGCATGATAAAAACTCATAAACATTTATCATTTCAAAACATTATAGGAATGACCACCCTTAAACATATTTCATAAATACTTGAGAATAAAATTACATTTTTAAAGTTGTGCTTGCTTACCTTCTCAGTCTGTGTCCTCAACCTTCTCCTTTCCTTTTCCTATACAAGGAAAATGGATATTTTATCCATCCATTCCATGTCTTAGGTTGCTTTATAACCATTTATTACCTCATTCCCAAAGAGGTTAATCTTATAAAGATACTTGGTCATTACCCATTTATATGGATTTTTGTCCATAAATCTTTTTAAAAAATTCCATCCACATATCCTTATGAAATATAAATATTAATCTCATTTCTATCCAATTTACGCCGTTTACTGTTCAAAATTACTGCTCACGATCACTGTTCATGGGGTTACTGTTCACAGCGAGTTTTGACACTGTTCATGAGTTTCAAAAATTGACATTTTTTCCAAAAATAAAAAATACCATGACATAGATCTTAGTTAGTATATCATGGAAAAATTCATGAATTTTGAATTAACTTGGATAAATAAATTATTTTCCCCATATACTCGAAATCAATCATAATCTTGTTTAAGCATTAATCCCAAAAATCCTATAATTATGAAATCAAAATATCATCATTCCAACATCATAATCATCATTATTATTCATCCCAAATCATCATGTAGCAATTTTGGAGTATTATTTACACATATCATATGTTATTTTCCCGAATGCTCTATCTTCGCTCCAAATTTTCGATGTTTAGGCATAATTCCAATTTGGCATGGTAACTACACTTATTTTCTCATGCTTAAGCATTATCTAAGCATGGTTTTACCCTACTTAACACCCAAAAGAAATTTGGAAAGAATTTCCTTACCTCAAGTGGAGAACTCTCCTCCTACTCGGCTCTTTTTCTCTTTTTCCTTCTTTCTCCCTTTCTCTCTTGCTTAAAAACGTGGGGAATGACTTTCTCAAGCTAAGAATGCTTGGGATGGGTGTGACATTCGTTCAAGGCACCCTCCCCTTTATATAGTGCTCCAAATTTCATGAAATTGCATTCTACCC